>JAGKTI010006269.1:19790-41382 GCA_018397915.1 Birgus latro | reverse complement strand
GAGAGAGAGAGAGAGAGATAGTTATTGATAGATAGATATAGATATAGATACATAGACAGATATGTATGTATATATTTAATGAAGGGGTTATATATAACTTTCATTAAGTTCTTCATTACGAGAATCTTTCTCCTAAATTGAATATAATCGTTTGTAAGTGGCAAGGAAACACTAACATAAGACGTCATCAGGTCAAATGGGGTAAAGGTTAATAAGTTGTGAAGAAATAATGGGTAAGAGAAAGGTACTTGTAGCGCTGGGACGTATGTGGGTAAACTCTCTTCATTACAAAAAGAGTCGCGTTATGATACTGAAGGAACTAACTTTCATTTCAGCTTGTAATATTTAAGTCAAAATGGAAGATAATGTAAGGTTACCTGAAACGGTGCTGCATTAAATCATCACACTATAGAACAGACAGACAGACAGGAGTAGCTCATCACCCCGGCAGTGGCAAGGGCGAGGATGACATTATGATCGTGGGGCGTGGCGGGCTGATCAAACAGTGCCCCAGGCAGTGTGTTGACGGAGCATTTACACTCACACTGGGATACGCGTCTCTAGGTGCTCAGGTACGGAGGGGAACACACTGCATTAACCCATTGAATCCGCCAATTTCACTTCATTTTTGCTTCTAACAGACGATTTACTCAGCTTAGGAATTGTCTCTCGTCCTAAAATGGTTTCTTAAGGCTATAGCTAACCTCTGTAGTTCAAAGAGTCTCTCATAAGCTAAGTAAAACTGTCGGAAGATGGCATAGAAAAAATGAAAGATATCCCCTTATTCATTGTGTTCAGCCCTTCAACCAGAGGACGTATTCTTGAAGTTTTATTTTATGTTACCTCTATCTTGAAAAAGAAAAAGAAAGCCTTAGTTAAAAAAAAAATGGTGAGTATTAAGGACAAGATAAAAATAAAAGGTCACTGAAGTGAAGATGTCAGAGAAGATAATGAAGGAGTAGTGTTGGAGTGACAGAGGTGAGGCGTGGAGAGGTGAGGTGATGAGAAGAAAGGTGATCATCAAAATGAAGGAGGGTGGCAATGACAGTGGTGAGGACGTACTAGTGGGATGCTTTGAGGTGAGGTATGGAGGGGTAGTGTCGGGGTGAGGTGCAGAAGGGTGGGGTGTGGAGGGGTGGGGTGTTTTCAAGAAAAGTGTGGAGGGGTGAGGTGTTTTAGGGTGACATGTGAAAGAGTGGGATGTTTTGGGGATATGATGTGAAGGGGGGAGGGTGTAAATAAGCGTAAGAGTGACAGGAAAGGCGAAGGTGATGATGGGTGGCAGTAATGGTGTAGCGCTAGGGTCGGTGCTTTAGATTCATTCTCCTTGGCTTAGATTTCCTAACACCTCCTCCTCAGCGCTGTGTTATTATGTCCTCACGTATGTTCCTGATGCAATCCATGTCGTTGCTGAAAATATATAAATAACTTATTAGGGAATATCAAGGTGTAATATCACATAATACATCGCTAACACAGAAGTGCTGCGAAGTCTTCCATGCCGAGGAGATTACAGTTCAGGGATGGGATTCACAGACACTTGCTATCAATTCACTGTTGCACTGGGATTTGTTTGTCCAGGAATAACAAGAAATATTCGAAGGTTTCTGCACTTTCTTTTCTGTCTTTTTTTTTCTTTCTTCTTCTCTTTCCCATGCTGCAAACTATCTGACTTTTGCTAATATCTGTTTAGTGTTTGTCAGACACACCAATCTCGTAACCTGTGTCCACAAATAAACTTCCTCCATGTCCATCCATCCTCTGCCATCAAGCTACCCCCTCTTCAACTCACACCTCCCTTTCTTTTACACTTACGACAGGAAATCGGTCGTAAGTTTGTTTGTGAATCTGAGAGGGCTACAAGAGGCTGGGGGTGAGGTGGGGCGCTGGGGTGAGGGTGAAGGATGGAAAGGGTGCGGTGAGGATGGTGATAAAGGTGGTGAAAGTGTCTAAGAAATGGTAGGGTGAGACAGTGTGGTGGGATGGAGAGGTGAAAGGGGATGTGATGGTAATGATGGTGATTAAGAATTCGTGGGGTGATAGCGATGTGGGTGGAGATGGTGTTAAGAAGTGGTGGGATGAGGTAGGCAGGGTGGATTGTTGGGGTGAGAGGTGAGAGAGGTGGGGTGTGGTTATTGATGTGGATAGTGAGGGTGAATAAGAACAGGTGACGTGAGGTTGTGGGGTGAGCGTGAAGGGTGAGAGTGATGGGGGTGATGAGGGGAGGATAGAAATTAGTGAGGGTGACGGAGTAGAGGATCGGGTGCTGGTGTGGGGAGATTAGTGAAGCGGACAGCAGTTGGTGGGAGTGACTAAGTGAGGTAGTAGTGGTGAGGTGACGAGAAGAGCAGTTAGAGTGGTGATGTGAGGATGACGGGAATCGGTAATGGTGATGGGAGTGGTGAGGGTGGAGATGGGGGGTGAGGAGGGTGGGGTGATAGGCGTGGTGGTTCAGGGTCTATTGCGATGAGAGTGTGTAGGATGAGTCTTTTTAACCATTTCACTACGATGACGTACTATTTACTGTGTGTTTCATACCTTCAGACTTTTCTATTCAGCTTAGGAGAGAATTTTCAAACTGAATGAGTTAGTTATAGTCTCTCTTAATCCTTTCACTGGGTTTTTTTTTTTTTTTAGTTAATTGTAATCGTCTGGAAGTAGCAAGAATAGTCTCAAAAGCACGTCATCATACGAAAGTTAATTAAATCTTGATCGGACAGACGCTTTCATTCTGCTAAGGAGAAACTTCTTCAATGCAGGAACTTAGGACAAAAAATCTCCTTCAGCTCTTTCAGTACGATGTCAACCTCTGAATGTTACTGATCCTACTGCCAGATGATTTTGGTCAGCTAAAAAGAAATTTCTCGTTGTGATGGATTTCAGTACAGTGATGACCTTTCTATTATTTTATTGTTGCAGCAGCATGATGTATTTAAGTCTCGGGTGGCCTCTCGTAGTGACGGGATTAACTTCAGCTCAAGTACGTCATTTTCATTTTAGTTTGGCTATCTCTCCATGGCTCCAGTCAGCTCAGGGAAACGTTTCGAAAGAAGGTTAGATGCTGACTTTGTTATTCCCATCACCATTTGTTATTTACTAACAATTCATTACTAAGCTGAATAAAAATGTCTTGGTGCAGCAACAAAAATACTTACGTCCTTGGGCCGGAATGATTGGATGAAGATTGTTTCATATCTAGTCGCTTTGTTTTATTCGTATCTCCATGAAGCCGAGTAGGATATTCTGATAGTGGTGACAACAGAACAAAAACGATGCCACTTGAAGAGGCATTAGTCCACCGGAGCAGATCTTTGATTTCATTGCCTTTCACTTTGTTTATTAACCTTCCTTGTGGGATCTGTTTGAACGCTTTTATGAATTCCGTATAGGGGGTACAACATTCGTGTGGTAACTATCATTAACAAGAAGTGGTGCCAGGGCAAAGGAAACCCTTCCCGGGCATTTATTTCAGTGCTGACGTATAAACACAGCAGGGTATCTAGTCAAAAAAGCCACATATCAAATTTGGAATAAATCGGGCGAAAATTGACGATTTTAAGCCCACTTGACATTTTAGGCCCAACCCACCTGACATTAACCCCTTTACCGCTAACTGAAGGGTGACCCCCCTGATGTAATGAGGCATGTTATAAGATGCAGATTTGAAAGAAGCACCTTTAGCTTTTGGTTTACTGTCGATATGACGAATCTGAAAGAAGTTATGGCGATTTTTTTTTTTTACATTTTTTGGGCCTACAGCCTGGACATTGGCCCAATTTGACCCAAAATTTAATCAGGTGATCAGAAGGTCATAGCTCATCATCTCTGTAATTTTAATAAAAATCGCACCAGTAGTTTTCGCGTGAAGTTGTTAACAGACAGACAGACAAACAAACCGAGTGAAAACAATACCCGTCCCCAAGCCCCTCCAGGGTGGGGACGGGTAATTACTTCATACCTCACTGCATCTGTATACGTCACATAGCAGTGAAGTGATTCGTGCTAGAAGCGAGGGAGCACACCAATATAGTCAGGCGGGTTTTACATGACAAAACTGGGTCACTCTTACAACGTAAATTCCAAGAATGTTACATGAAATTCGATGAGCCGTAGTTATGAGGTAGGAGTTAATCTCTTCGATTATTTGTCAAATCATCCCTCCGGTCAGACTACATTTAACTATCATCTGAGCTAAAAATGGGGTTGGGGACCGTCATCAGATTAAAAAAAAAAAAAAACGGACTGAACTTGTCAATACTCGCCCCTCTGCTAAGGCGCTGGCATGGGAAGTCCCTATCAGTCAGTAATGAGAACTATGAAATAACCCATGACCAGCGCAGCGACCAACATGGTACAGAAGGAGTGTTGTCATCTGACGGTACTCGGTCTCACCCACTACTCAAGTACTGTATCTGCATATTGACTGAATCTTAATTATGAGGCAGGAATGAGTTTCCTTGGTTATTAGTCAAATTTATCCTTCAGTCTGACAACACCTGGCCATCGACGGAACTGAAAGGGGTTTGGGATGTGGAAACAGACTGCCTATAGCGTTTCACTACGACCGTCTACACTAAGTTGAATAAAATCGTTTGGCAGTAGCAAGAATATAATTTGAAAAAGCCTCGTCTTATTTCCCTTTCGGTATGATTATATAACTTTATTTCTTCTTTCTCCAGCTGACTTTATTCAGGAGTAAAAACTTCCCTGTCTGTGGGACGTATAGGCTGGAGCAGCGGTTCTCAGCTGGGTTCTCAACTTTTTTCAGGTCGCGCCCTTCTTGGCCTTGGTCCACTTATCCCTGCCCCCCTCCCCTCGATTCCTGCCGTCAGCCGACTTTAAAAACTTAAAACTTATTCCTGAATTGTCGATACTGAAAGAACAAGTTCTTATGGACGTAAACCCAGGTGAATACTGGCTAAATTATCCCTTCTGCAATACACTATCACCCTCTTCAGGAAATAAGGGGGAGGGGGGGGGAATAAAAGGACGTTTATATTTTAACTGGGGTGTGGTTTATCTTGCAACATAAAACTCCTTGGTAGCTTTCATTTTCTCACAAAATGACCAGATCAGAGAGAGAGCGAGCGAGCGAGAGAGAGAGAGGGGGGGGGGTTACTAAGTGACAAACAAAAGGGGAAAAAAAGTGTTACACGGGAACAAAGAAACTTGAGCTTTCATAGCTGAAGCAGAGTGTATATGAATACTGAATATAAACCAATGGTTCATCGTGACACACACACACACACACACACACACTTGTTGAGGGCACTATTTTTCCTCTGAGTCATCGCGCTCTCCTTGGAAATTGTTCACACACTTGAGAACCACTAGACTATAGCGTTCATATACCCTGCCAGAACAAGACGTCTCCCTTGTTATTCTCATATAATTTTACAAGACTCAGGAAGGAATTCCATTAATAAAAGGACTACCACGGCAATTAGTTGGGCAGACTGAAGGGGTAGACGTAATCCCTTCAGTTCAATGACGGCAATTTACATAACCGAAGAAATGCTGTTACGCAATGTACAAAGCCAATAAGGACACGGTACTAGGGTTCTGTTGACACCTTCACTATGATGACGGATTCGTTATTTATTTTTTTCACCCAACAAATCTATTCAGCCTGGGAAGGCCCTCTTGTGTTGACGTGACGTTACTGAAGTTGGTTTCTACTCCCATCGCCCCACACGTCCCCATCAAGATGTGCTGATTCTTTTGATAACAGCAAGAATAAAAAAAAAAAACACTTAAAAGTCAGTGTCTTAGTTATACCGTTCTTGCTATCTCCACGCGGTTTTATACAATGAAAGATATTTCTGGAGGTGTAGGAGACAGACAGCCTTCATCATCCCTTTTATTAATAGAATTCCTTCCTAAGTCTTGTAAAATTATATGACAATAACAAGACAAATAAAAATTTTCTGACTCACAGTATAAATCCCGAATTGAAGTTTTAAAGTGGAAATGATGGCATAAGTACTAACTTTTGCTCATGGACAGCGAATTGCAATTATATTCCGGCATTCTACCAGACGATTCTCTTCAGCGCAGCAGAGACAAAACTATTTCAAATATTGTCTTGGCATAGATAGGAGCATATTGTATTTCACACAACACGGAGAGAGAGAGAGAGAGAGAGAGAGAGAGAGAGGTGATGATGCTGGTACTGTATTTTTAGTCATTTGGTGCACGGTAGAAGCACTGTAAAAGGATTTCACGTGACGTCATCAAACCTAAGTTCTGCCTGAAGGAGCGCGTAAACAGCATGCTTAGCTAGATGCAACAGAAGTCTCATTCTCTGCTTGAAAAATGGTGTGTTCTTGCAGCGTCCACGCCTGTCACAACAGAAAAGGTCGAGAGAAACACTAACAGTACTGCAGCTTACCGAAGACAGTCCGAAATCAGGGAGGAAAAATCCTTAATACTGAGTGCGAAGAGAACACGCCTGTGGCTTGCTCGGCTGAATCAGAATCTCAAAGGAATATACGTGGATAATGTCAGAATCTATTTAACTTATTTTGTCTAAATTAAGTAAATATGCATCCCCAAGTACGTGCATTCTTGTATTAGCTTTTTTTTTTTTTTTGGACATTACGGTGGGCCTAGCACAGTGAAGTTGGGATTTTCATCTCAAGGCCCACTTACATGAGGGTGCTTTACCACATAAGCCATTAATTATATTGCTTATTTCGAAATGTCTAGGAACTGCACAGTCGAAGAAACAGTGTAGAAATAAACTCTTAGGAGAGCATTTGGCTTAGAGTACATTGTTATTTCCCAAGTGGCTAATGTTTCCATCTCGGGTACTTCTCCACACGGCACACAAATTGTCGAGTAGGAAGAGGACAACGAGCGTAGAAACGAACAGCATCTACGAGTATTTCAGACATTTCGACATTTAAACTTTCATTATCAGTGATCTAAAAGGAATAATAAAGATATAATAAGACAAAACACTAATCAAAACTTCACACAAATGTCAGTGAAACAAAAAAGAAGTGCTGAATAAACGGATGGGGACAAAGTGACTAAATCGGAGTTATATAACATAAAGAGGTGCTGCAGATTTAGTGTTGTTAAAGATGGTTTATGGGTGTTCATATTATTGCGATTCAAGCACTCTTAAATTACTAATTGATGCCCTGTACAAGGTAATATTTTAAAATACTCATCTTTAAGTATGGTATCACAAGATTCACAAATGGTCTCTTACTGCTGAGTGAGGAGGGGACCTGAGTCTTCGGCCTGCCCTGTTCGACTGACTCAGACCATAATTATGCACGTCTGTCCTAACTTTGAAAGCACGTATTGTGCTACCAATATACCCGGCCTGGCAACCTGGGCAGGTCATGTGAAACAATAGACGACAGACGAGAGTAAATCCGTAGGAACAGAATCCTTAACGTGAAAGAAAGAGCCAGTTTTGAATGAATTATTTAGTATAATCTTAAATTCAGTTTGGGGATAAAATTTAGCATGACTCTGAATTAAACAGTGTTTCATTTGCACGGAAATATCACCCAAGTAGGGTTAACTAAGATAAAATACTCCCTTACTGGCAGTAAGAATTGGTTGTTTGGACATATAATGTTTTGTTTTTTAAATAAAATTCCTTACAAGACTATAGAACAAGTTTTTTAATATGGCCATTATTCTAGATCACTAATGATGGCATTTTAAATGTCGAAACGTCTGAAATAAAGATACTGTTCATCTCTACTCTCGCAGTCCTCTTCCTACTCAAATTGAGGTTCCCTACTACCACCTCACTACCTGAAGTTACACAGATTGTTGTTTAAACCTTGATCCATTAGATTAGATAAGCAAATGGTACTGAAGGTTAACCTTAGTTTTCACCAAGTTATGCATTTCTCATCAGAACTAACTGCTCTGCACTTCCCATACCCATCCCAAACCATCAGTTTCTAAGCATCAAAGTTTTTATATACTCTGAGATGTCCTGCAGTGTTTGGCCTCGGTGAGAAGACCATTTCATTCACGATGTTAGGGTAAGAAACCCATTTCATTCACTGGACAACTTGTTCACGCCATACGGATCTTCACCTGTTATATTTATTTTTTGCTATATAACGCCCCTCTTCGGGTTACACAATATATACATTTGAGCAGCTCTGGAGCGACTTTGATGTCTTAGTAGCTTTTGAAACACACACACACACACACACACACACACACACACACACACACACACAATCGAATTCTAACAGGAGACTCCATGTACTGCCACTTCAAGGTTTACTTTGTGCCGCCTCCACTGTGACGGCGTATCACAGGTGATGATGTCAGTGCAAACCCTGTATACCTTACACCAAGAAATTTGACCAGATATTCAAAATACGCATTCGCTTACATTTCATCGTCGGATGTTGAGCTTAACTATAATAGGTCTAGTTATGGTAGTAAAAATCCGCAGTTTGGTTGAACAATATTCGGATTGGATCAGCTTGAGTGTTCATACTGATCTAAACATAGTGGCTGCCTCCTTGAGCAACTCTACCCACCACTCGCCGTGCTGCATCTTTGGTAAAGGTCAGTCGTGCACAGGACTGACTATACTGTATTTCGACTAAAGAAATCCAGTAACTTAAGCCTACTTTAGAATTTAGATCACAGCTGGGAACACTAACACCATTGCTTTCATGCAACTTTTGGGGTAGGAACTGAAAGTGATGTAATGAAAATCATCACAGAGATGTAATAAACTCACTGAGCTCTATAAGGCTACCTCCGCAGCGAGCGTGTAACTTTGGCCGCCACATTGAAACACCCGCACTCGTCGCCTCCACCATGGTAATGCAACTGGATCATTGTTCTTAGCTTGCTGTTTCTGTTTCGCTGTTGCTTTCATAAGCTAAGCAGTGGGCCATGGCACTATATTTTCCGAATTCATTGGCTGATTTCAAAATGAGTGGGCGTCGGGTGTAGTGCTTAAACAACATCACACCGTCCTGGGTCCCTGGCGGCAGTTACACAAACTACGCTGTGCTACCCATGAGAAAGCCTCTCCATATTATAGAGCTCAGTGAATAAACAGCATATAAATTGCGTTATAAGCTTAGAAAAGGGGTGAATTTTCTTCCCCTTTGAAAAGAATCTATTTACCGTAGTACAACTTACTGTGGAACGTTGACGCTGAAGACCAGACGTGGATAAGCAAAATATAACAAAACTGACAGATACAAGATGACATAATACTGTAGTTACTAAACTAGCAGATAAAGGACGTTATTTCTAGTTCTTGTTATTAATTTCAGTAGTTTTCTGTCTTCATCAAAGAAAACTAATATTTATGGGGAAACTACTTTGAAATAATGTTAGCCTGGTTTCTGACTAATACAAAATAATGTTTTATGCTAAAGTTATCAGAGCCTGAGGAGGGGAGAGGGCAGCTGGAGACACTACCCCGGTCCCAGGTCCGTGGGTGGGGGGGAGGCGCCCTCCAGTACTATGTTAAGAGGGAGAAAAATATAACAGCGTAGTTCACTCTAAATTAACACATTGGATTTCTAAAGAAAATATATGAAAGGATGTAGGAACAGTTATATCTAAACACAATAAAACAAGGCTATGTATAATATTTTCAGTTCAGAGTTGTGTATTGTTGTATTTTTGTTATGCTGAAGGGACCGAGGGATTTAGAGAACCTCTAACCAGCCATCTTCTTTTGTTTTAACCTCCAATTGACTTATCAGTGAATCAGAAATATATATACATAAACAAATAATCGACATAGTATATTCGGTATATGATACTGAGGCTATAAACTTTCGGTTCCACTGCCAATTAGTTTGAATTTGTGTGAACGCTCGTTAAGTAGGCTGCTCTTGCCAGGGTAAAGAATTATTGTGCTCTGAAGCATAATGTCCCAGGAGCGACTTTCAGCTGTGTGCCTGCGGTTCATCGAGTGCAGACTGACCTGAACACTAGACTGCTCGGAGGTCATGCAAAATTTGCGAACAGAAAGGCGAGAAAAGTGACAGTATTTAACTGTAAAATGCAGTGTCGTAAATTTTAAACCACCACTATTTTTTCCTTGTTTTACTCCATGAGCCATGATATTAGTTTGTCCAACCATTACAACACGTCAGGTTTAGTGTTTCTGTAGCTGTTGCTTTGCTAAAAATAAATATATTTGTTTCCTTCCATTACTAAAGAGTATTTTTCATTTTCCTTTACATACTATACTATAATAGTTATTATCGTTGTATAACAGAGAGGGATGCTATTGTAATGGGGTATATAAAAGCCCGCGTTGCCGACGAACCAGCCCAGCAGCTACTGGAGCAACACCTTGTCCCCACCCATAGTGAACAGTGGGGTCTAAACTCCATAGACTTTATTCACTGCTGCACACTCGATCCAGCCAGTCGTCATGCCGACTTCCACTACTGCTCCAGCCTTCGACCCGTTGAGGGGGGCATCCTGCAGTAGTACCAGGCAGCCGGGAGCCACGACGATCTCTGGCACCGTTGTTTGGTTTAACGTGAAGTCTGAGTACGGATTCATCAGACGTTGGGACACCGGATCTGATGTTTTTGTGCACAGACTTGGGATCGTTGCCCCAAATCCACGGCACTCTCGGTGAGAGTGAGACAGTGGAGTTTTGTCTCCAGCAGTCACCGAAGGGTGCTGAGGCTACAGGTGTCACTGGGCCGGGGGGTGCTGCTGTGAAGGACTCTGCCCATGCACAGCGGCGCACCGAGGCCCAGAGACGCCGCCCTAGGGATCCTTGGTGTTCTGAGGAGATCAACACCATTGTCTCGATGTGTGTTGCTACGGCGGAGGCTTTTTGTGGGGGTGACAAGGCCGTTTTGCGCGTTCTCCTCCCCCAGGTTTTGGAGGAGAACGGGCTTCCACGCATTGCCATCCCTCGAAGCTTTGCTGGCAACACACATTCCTCCCCTCGTCAGCAGCGTCGTCCCCGGCTGCCGCAGCCGCAGCCCCGCCTACCTCTATCTCTGCCGCGCACAACACCGCGCAAAAGGCTGCGGCTCGATGGTCCTCTCAACAGGGCGACAGGCGCCAGCAAGATCACCGACCCGGAACCTGCTATGGACTTCGATTACGTCACCACTGTCGCAGAAGTCCACCCTCTGCCTTCAGCAGCTGGGGGGAAAATCGGGCTGCCTCTCCCGATCCGTCCGTCTGTCTGGACAAGGAGGGCCCTTCCTCCCCTTCTCCATCTGCTGCTGTGCAAGTGGACCTCCCTGCTGCTTCGACTCCGTCTGCAGCCTCAGTTTCTCGAACTGCCCAGATCATCGCCCGAGCCCTTGAGCAGGTCTTTTCCAACATTGCTCAGAATGATCCTGCTCCCCTTCAAGACTCTGGGGACATAGATCTGTTTGCGGATCAGGATCGGGACTCAGAGTGGGAAGATCAGTCTTCGGGGGCTTCGATCTCGCCGTGATCTGCCAGGCTTTCCCCCATACCATCGTACGCCAGCCCACGTCTTCTTCCCTGCCTTTCTCGCCATTCTTCGTCAGTCTGACTGCCTGCCGTGCTACGCTCCCACTGGGGAGCCTTATTCTGCTTTTACCCTGACGAGCTCTTGGTTTGCCCGCGTCCCCACAGGTTGGGGCAAATATACAACACAACAACAACAACAGACACACAAAGTGAGGGTCCTCTCTTTGGCTCAGTGACAACGGACGCGCGATTCAAGCGCGAGGGCCTGAGATCGAATCTCGGCCGGAACAGTGATTAATCTATTCAGTTTCATTTTAGTTATTACATTGGTTGGCAGCGGTGTGAGATGTGAGGTAAGGGCCTTGAGGGTCGTATGATGTTGTTGTTGTCAGCCTTACATCCCGGTGGTGGCCTCCAATGCTCTACGCTACCATGTGGGTGTGCGAAACTGACCAAATTAATCACTAGGGAAAAAAAAAAGAGTGATGTGATGGGGTGTATGAAAGCCCGCGTTGCCCGCAGTCAAACTGGGGAAGTAGAGATCCTCTCTTTGGCTCAGTGGTAACGTGCACGCGATTCAAGCGCGAGGGCCTGAGATCGAATCTCGGCCAGAACAGTGATTAATTTATTGTTTCATTTCAATTATTACACTATGGCGCACCAAGATTCTTTTGGCAGCACATCAGTGTGTCGTGACACAGTGGTTAGGGAGCAGTCTAGCCGTAAGCTAGGCTTCGAGAATAATATATTCACAGATTTCACGGGTGAGGGGCTCGTTGTCGACATATTGTCCCAGTCCTGGTTGTAGATGTCGGCGCCCCTGAACGTAATTTTGGGCAGTTATACAATAAAACAAATTACTAGTATTTTAATTACTTAGATGAAGAGAAATCGACGTAACTCAGTAACCTGCCTCCTAACAGAACCATCAAGCATTTTCATCCCCGATCGTGTTAATATAGGATAGGAGTTGGGTGTACCGTGTACTCGTACGCCATCACTCCAATTTGAATGTTGAGTTACAATAATGCAGTAACCCTACAGTATTATGCGTGTCACGAAGTGGCGCTATGAAAATTATGTGGAGCCACAGTACTGTATCCTCTACCAATTAGTTAGTAAAAAAAGCTGCAAAAGCTCGAAAATCCTCTGTCAGGCTTGTGTGAAAGAACTGTGTACTAGCTGTTTTGTCGGGTATTAGGAACTTAGGGGTCAACACACATACAGCTCTTCTCTGTGTTATAGAAGTGTCTCGAAGCTTTGCACATCACGATCCCCCTGGGGAACGGAGCCCGGGAGGAACACTTCCCCCGTATCCCTGCTTGTCGTAAGAGGAGACAAAAAAGGTCCCATTTTGTTTCCAATCATTCTTTCCTTCCTGTCCTCTTTTCCTCTCCTGTCCACGCTCTCTTCTAGAAATTTTCGGGTTTCTTCAAGCCATTATTTTCCCTTTACCCCTAACAGGTTGGACAACTGGTTTCATGGCAAGGATATTTAAGGACTTCCCACACCATTTCAGTACTACACCGCTTCGGCCTCAAAACAGCTTCAACGTCACTGCCACTTCATTGCCAAAACCACTACCTTTTCCCTTTCTGCCATCACCTTTCCCTGCCTTAGTGCCATATGGTCTTTGTTGCTTGGCGCTAAAATATTTAATCAATCAATCAATCGCGCCACTACTTTTCCTTTCCCAGTACAACTTCGTCCTCGTTTCCGTCTGAGGTATTCTCAGGGAGTCTCAGTACTTTTTTGTAAATGGTGTTATGCCGTTTCTGGAAACAGTCCTTAGCCCCCATCTTATACAAAATTCCCCTTTTAGTTTCTAATTATTCTCTGTCGTGTCCTCTCTACTCCTTACTCTTCTTTCAAATCATAATATGTGCCATTTATGATCTTTGCCATTTGGCACTTGGATTTCATTCACTCAGTCTACACATCACGCATCGCTAATAAATCAGGCACTAGGTCACATAGCTCTCTCCAACTGTAAGCACTAAAAACGACATGAAAAAGATTACAAATACTGCTTTAACTACGGTATACAATATATATCCAGTGCTGTTATTGCTAAGAAAAATAATGGTTACTCATAAGTTATAAATTAGCCTACTGAGATGATATTCAGTAAAGCCACAGATGGAGTTCGAATATCTTCAAATGTTTCCTATTTACATCATCATTTGTTGACACTTCTATGAGATTTCCGTCAGTAAGCCCCGCTGTCATGCGGTCCATAAAAGCCCACGTTGGTAAGTTGCGAAGCTGGGCTCCTTTCTTTGTCTTAGTGGTAACCAGCGCGCGATGATGATGATGATGAGATTCGCCACACGGGTGTGGCACGGGCTCAGGGTGGAGAGCCCGTAAAACCAGCGCGCGAGCGCGCGTGTGAGGCGCGAGGGCCTGAGATCGAGTCTGATGGGATGTGAGGCGAGGCGTGGAGGGCAATGATGTTGTTGGATAGCTGACAGCGTCCTTCCTAATCCTTACATCCCGGGGATGAGCTGTTCGGTGTGGTCCGCGTCCCCAGTGGTGGCCTCCGATATTACGCTACCCTGTTCGAAAGCCATCAAATTAATCACCAATGGGAGAAAAGAGTGATGCAATGGGGTCTAAAAAAAAAAACCGCGTTGCTTAATGGCAAAGCGGGGATCCTCTTTGGTTCAGTAACATGCGCACATGCAGAGCGCGAGGGCATAAGATTGAATCTCGCCCAGGATAGTGTGAAGTTTCACTTCGGTTATTACACCTCCCCCTTCCCGCGTGGTTAACACAGGTGTGTAAATGACCCCGGGGGATCGTTGACGACGTAGCGCTTCGTAGGGGAAAATTGTTAGCAACTGATGATATATAAACTGAATGGATTTCAAAACACGTGTACTGCGGCTGTAGAACTGTAGCTTCTGTTGTATTAGTCACTGTGTGGCGTAACACAGCAAAGTATGAACCAGATAGCATTTGTCAAAAACCGTGAAGATAAAATTTACAGGGAAGTTAATGATGCAGGACGCCCACCATTGCCAGTCACCGTGTGCCAGTGGCTACCAGGTAAGTGTTGTGCAGGTCAAGGTCTCGTATTAGAGTATGAGCCATCAAGAATATGCTCCCACCATCAGTGTTGTTCAGTACATGAGTGTGGGACTCCACACAGTAGAGTATTAATTTTTAAGTAATATCAGCAACTTGCCAGAAGTAAACTGTATGCAGCCTGTAGGAAGTGAGTTACAGTACTACCGTACCTTGTCTCCCTTCAGGAGGTGGTGAAGCCCTAGATCAAGAGAAGTACCAGGTCTCCTCAACCTCGTACCAACATTCTCCTGTTGTGAGCTGTGACGTAACCCTCAGTGGTTCAGTCTGCTTCAGCAAATATCACCCCGCCAGTCTTCTCTTGACTACAGGAGACAGTTCTTGTGTGCTACGTTTTCCTGAATTTGATGAGTGACTTTAACACACAATTATCATGCCCTCTCATTGTGCAGTGACTGGATGCAGGAAAATTCAAGCTAAAGGGTGCAGCATAAATTATCATAGATTTCCAAAAGACGAGAAATGGAGGATGAAATAAGTTAACTTTTGCAAAAGAAGTGATATTATTAATCCGGCCACCTCCTACATATGCGGGGATTAAGGGACTGAAGCAGTCTCCAATGAATGGGGAGGGAGGAAGAGAAGACAGGCTGACAGTGGTTAAGGTGTTACACAGGATAAAAGCAGGGTGTAGGCAGGGGAACTGTTGAATAAACGAGCAGTGAAGCTAGTAGGGAGATGTCTAGAATTAGTGAGATTAGAAGGCTGGTGTGTATGGAGGGGTTTAGGAATGAAGCTGTGTGGGAAGGTTGGGACACTTCTTACGTAACGATATGAATAAGGAATTGCAGAATTATGTTTTGTTCAAAAGTAAAATTGTATAAAACAAAAATTTGTGATTCAATGCTCCTAATGCAATAATAGATTTCTAAACAGCTATGTAAATGACGGCAACAATTTTTCAATTCGCATTCCTTTTATATTTGGCAAAGTGCATTGAGGTTAAATGCACTCCAATTTCTCCAAGAACTTGGTCTAAACACACACACACACACACACACACACACACACACACACACACACACATTTCAGTGTCCCATAAAATCTCTCGCAGTTCAATTTCCTCTTATTTTCTCTCTTATTCTCCCTTTTGTCTTTCTATTCCACTGCCGTCGGCGTCCTAATCTTCGCATGGGAAGTCCTGGTAATTCTCTTGATGTAGGTGTGGCCTACACTTGATAATGACATCGTAATGTACTCTACATCCACTACGAGGCGAACCCAGGACTATGTTTTATTGTATTTACACTGTAAATGGAGTGTGAAAGTCAAATGCCGGTATTGTGTGTGTGTGTGTGTGTTTGTGGTAGGTGGTGGCGACCATCATCCACTCACTTGGTATAGTGCTGCCTACTTCTTCCTTAGCCTTCAGCATTCTTTTTCTGTGTCTGCCCTCCTCTCTTCCTATTTCTCCCATCTTTCCTGTCACTGCTTATTGCATTTCTTTCCTTTACAGGTGGCTTTATATTGAGTGACAAGCCAAATGGTTTCCTGTACGCCAAGAAACCATTTACAGCGCTGGGTGGTAACCATATAGCCAAACCATACGTGCTCCCTATGTGTCAGCAAGTGGGTTGGTGGAGAGTTAGTGTCCCTCCCCGTAAAACAAATAATTCAAACTCAAATGGCCACCTTTTGTGGGATTAATGCGTCTGGCAATAGATAGATAGATAGATAGATAGTGTGTGTGTGTGTGTGTGTGTGTGTGTGTGTGTGTGTGTGTGTGTCCCTAACAGCCAGGGGCCGGATACTCAAAACACTTAGGACTGTCGTATCTCGCTATGACAGCTCTATCTCGCCCACGGTGCCCACTCCATCGATACTCAAAACATTTCAGCCGTCATCTTGTGACGTCACGTGTCGTAACTCTGGTCCTAACTTAGGACACCCCAGGAGGGTGTCGTAGGCGAACATAACCCGGAAATAGGTTTGGTAAACATCCAAAGCATAACCCGATCGGAGAACATATCGTTGTAGCAGTGGCCTTTCTGCGCCCCCAACATTACTTTCTGACAGAAATGAGTATCAGATTCAAATGAATCACACTATTAGACATCGAAAAATAAAATAAAATAAAATAATCTTCAGAGTGAGTGGGGTGTAGTTCTGGAAATGTACCAAACAGTGTAACTGCTGGATGATGATAACCATCGCTTACCTTTTCCCTGTAAATGTTTCTTTTCACCAGCAGCTTTCTTCTTCACGTCTGACCTGAGATGTGTAAATTTCCTTCTCACTTCTCCCTCATCTCTCTGAATACGACTCACATTATTTACAGCATCTTTTACACTTTCCCAAGCATTTGCTTTGACTCGGGACGTGATGGTGTTGCTTAATTTTCCAAATAATATTTTCCTTCTTTCCGACACCTTCAGAACCATTGCACATAATTCTTTTTCGGAGAAGTTAGGGCGGCGTTTCTTAAGTGGAGGGCCTTCCATTATATTTTGGCACGCTATTAACTTTACGTACTGTAAAGTACTAGGGACCTCTTTAGGCCTTGCTAGAGACACTGTCAACTAAGCCGCTCTTGAATTTGATCATCCGTCTTATTATCGGAGAATCTCTGTTTTGATTGGCGTTTACGTCGATAAGCTGCAATTTTGATTGGCTGACGACAAATCAGCTGGCGCTCTTACTGCCCTCTGGTGAGGTTCATGGAAAACACACTAGGACAACATTAGTTCGTTTTCAGTCTTGTTTGAGTATCGGTGATTTGGGATGTCCTAGGTGTGGGATAAGTTAGGATATCCTAAGTTCCTTACAACAGCCAGTTGTCCTAACTTGGGACAGCTTTTGAATATCCGGCCACTGTTCTTCCTTTGAAGCTCGCTGGGTATGTGTTTCTTTCAACGTACCGTAGGCGAGCATCTATTTTTCCTTTTTTCCTGCCCTAAAAGGTTTTTGTTTGTTACTATTATTGGCCGCTACATGGTGTTTCCACGTACACTTTCTGGTCAGTTTGACTGATGGATTTGATGAGTGCGGGGAGCCGTTTCATGTGCTTCCATGATTATTTTCATAGTATGGCCATATTCCATTTGCTTGGTACCATTAGTGTTGTCGGGTCTAGTGGAAAGTCTGTAATTCTACAGATATTTAAAGGTATCCTGAAAAAAAAGGAAACAGATTTTTGGTTCGTCAAAAAAAAAAAAATCATGATGCCAATAAAATACACTAAACTAGAAATCATTCGAATCTACAGTGATTACCATAAAGCCGTTGTGCGTATCTGTTAGGGTATCATTTACTGGGAGCTGATGTGCAATCGGATTAATCATGAAATTGTTCCTTTTCTTCTGAATAAAAGCACTCTGGGAATTTTCTCAACCCCGTCTGCAGTGTAGCAGACTCGTAACAGTAGTGTGGTCAGTGTAGTATTGTGTGCCACTGCCTGGGATTTATAACTTAACCTAGTCATGCTTTATTAATGTTGTGGCTCTGTATATGACAACTTTTTACGAAATATATTGATGTTTTGTAACTGTGTTTTGGTTATAGTTATTTACCTGTATACAAATCAACGACGTGTTCTAGAGATAGGTAAAGCAAGAATTTCAGACTAGCTGGGTATCACAGTATGTTCAGTGTCGCAGAGGAATGCATACTCCAAGAACTCAGGCAGCTATTTAAAGGCCACCCAGATTTAAAATTTTACCAGTACGATGCATCTCACTGCAGATCCCGTCTCAGATATCGTGAACTGTCCGAGTTAAAATTGATTCTGGCGTTGACTTAAGGCTATATTAAAGGGGAGGGAAAGAGAAGAGTCATCGAAACTTACTTTTGGTTTAAAGTTTGGCAGTTACGATCTATGTTCCCACAGTATCTTTTTGTGACTTCTCTCAAGTCGCTTTCCTCATCAGTACAGTAACATTATGAAATTGGTGATCAAACGTTATTGTTTACATTCGCAGTAAGATGCCAAGTATAATATAACGCTACGTGTTTACTTGTACAGTGTTGTTGTTGTCCTGCTTGGAGCAAGTTTTTATACAGCCCATTGCCACGACTATACAGGACAATTCTCAACACTCAGCTTCGCAAGGTGTATCACCCGCACCCTGACATGCCACCCCCCACCATCCCAATCCGTCCTGCCTAATCTTTTCCACATTTATCTTTCCTTACCTCTCCGTCCCTAGACTGAAGTTCTGATACCCAACAAGTCTGAGCTACCCATTCCTACCATCCCTTAACCCCTCCCCGAACCACCACTTAATTTCACCTCATCCCATCGTGCTCATTTTTCACAACTCATCCCATTCTTCTTCTCCCCCTCCCCCCCCACACACGCATACACTAAATTACTGAGAGAAATATGCAAAGTAAGTCTTCCTATTACCACCATCTCTCCTTGTCAACGCCTATCGACACTGTGTAGGGTACTGTAGGCTGCTCATCTTACTTTGCCTCACCTTCCACAAACCTTGTACCTAATCCCGCTCACTTATATTTTCCCTCCCCAACACTTTCTCGATCCTCCATCCTTCTTCTTGCACTTAAATGGCTTTCCTACAAGGCCCATCTCCACAGGGTGTACTTCCCCCAACATGCCTCATAATTCACCGCCATCGCAGTGCTTTTTGACCAGCGGGGCTAATAAAAAAATTAAAAAAAATCTAGCAATACCATTAAACTATCTGTACTGACCTGACCAGATGAATTTAAAGGGACGTAATAAGACCCGAAAGACCTGGCCTGTCTGCACTATACCCCACAGGCATGACCTGAATCCATCAATGTTAATATAAGAGGCGGTGGCAGAATCGGTAGAGAAGTGGCCTGCACCCCTAATGGACCCAGATTCGAATCCCGGCTTGGGCAGGGAACAGTTTAAGGATTTGAATTTCTAAAAAAAAAAAAAAAAAATCTACGCTATGTACCGGTCGTAGCTTGAAGGTCTAAATTAAGTGTAACAATCTTGAGCTGATCTACTTGTGCATGAATCTGGCTGAAATACACCTCAATAACTAAAGTGAATCTGAGATGACCTAAGTGGATGTGACTGGATCTAAATTGGTCTGATGGGACCCAGTTGGATGTGAAGCCCTTGAGTAGATATGACCGAACCCGAATGACTTTGAACAGACCTGACTGAAACTGAATGGATGTGAAAACCCTGAATGGGCTTGGATAGACCTACCTAGACCTGACCTGTCCTAAAATGACGTGAAATCATCTGACAAGGACGACATTGATGAACCTGATTGGACCTAAGTTGACCTGACTGGACCAAACTGATCTCGGATGTGCCTGGTCGGTCTTGATTGGCTATAAGTGCACCGGAATTGGTATAACTGAGCCGGACAGAAGGTAGAGAGTCTGGGTAAACACTAAGGGACCTGAAGAGACAAGGGCGGCTCTGAGCTGCTATCAGTGAACCAAAGTAATATTCACATGATTCGATCTCAGCTGACAGAAATAGACCTTAATTTCTCTGATTCTGAACATGGCTGGGGAAAACTAAAACAATGAATGTATTATAGTTTATTTTATGTTTTTATTTTTCTTGCACGTTGCCTAGATTTTCGTCCTTTTGTGGCTATTTCACGTAGCTCAGTGGCAAAATGAGACAGTGCTAAGCTTCTCTATCTTTTCCATAACACTTCGTGGCTATCACAACAATGAGATGGAAAAGGGAGACCAAGACGGAAGATTCTGGAATATGAAAATTGAAATTGCATTGAAAAGGGGCAGACGACAATTTTACGTCATTTTAGAGTAAAAAGAGTAATGCACATGACGTCGCCCGAACTGACCGGTGGACTAATTATATCCAAAGCTTATTTTTACATTAAAAGCAGCAAGCATTTGTGATGCACCGGAACTTTATTCATATTAAAAGTAGCAAGCAATAATGATGTACTGGGTTTATTCATATAATGTATTCATACTTCAGTTTAATGTGCAGTTCTGTACAGAAATTTCAGTTTTTCAAGACTTTTTGCTTCAGTATCCCCAACCACAGACATTCAAGAGTGTGCACTTGGCAACGTTGCTACCATCGTCCCATCTTTCCTTGTGTCCGCATGTCTTCCCTGTCCACACGTCTCTCTTGCTTCCTGCCATGCACTGCTGTTCCTGGCGGAAGGTTCCTTTGTACGGCATCCCAGGCACTTCCAGTAATAACACGTGATTCAGTTATGACATAGATACATTGCCTGGGTCATTAGCCAGATCAGGACTGGCGGGTACACTGCCTTCTTCAGCTCGTCTCCCACGCCCTTCAACCCCTCCTCCGACGTGCCCAGAACACTCTAAGTTACGCTGACTCATGACATCCTGCAACCTCTACTGCCCCAGGATAGTTAGGCAGCATTGATCCATGATTCTTATTTATACGTCCCTTTTTGTAATATTATTTTTGTCTTAAATCTGTACATAATTCTGTTGCCCACTTACTGATAGAGAATGTCTGTTTTACCTCTCACTGACACCATTAACTGAGTATAAATTCCGTACAAATTGTACAGAACTGAATAACGAGAGTGATACATGGCATATGGACTCTCCCATATAAACAATGGCAAAAAAGAAACACACACACACACACACACACACACACACACACACACACACACACACTTTAAAAAAGGTGTGAAGTTAGGGTCAGCCTAGGTTAGGTATTGAAATTCTCTCCAATGTCGATTTTTTTTTATATATATCTGTAGCCGATTATCTCCAATTTAGGACAGAAATCAGGCTGTGAAGGGATTGATGGAGATTAACCCAGCCACAACACATAGTTTTCCACCTATAACAAAATCCCGCCGAGGTACCATGAATAAACTTGAAAAGTATTTCATACGGTTCAAGGCTGAAAGGTGTAAACACAGGATATGTTGGCAAGGACTAAAATTGAACAGGCTACACAGGACGCACATAAACAAATATGAACTAGTTTCGTTCAAGTGCAATAAAGTATCGGATGAGTGGAGTTTGTTGCCCAGCGCTGTTGTTAGTGCTGTATCAATTAAGATTTTCTGTAGTAGGCTAGACGGGCATGTGGCTGGAATTGATTGGGTGTGACCCATTCCTATCACTGAATACTTCATATATATATATATAT
>JAGKTI010006269.1:0-14775 GCA_018397915.1 Birgus latro | reverse complement strand
TGTGGTGTGATAAGGAGGTGTGAGGTGTGGTGTGATAAGGTGTGAGATGTGGTGTGATAAGGAGGTGTGAGGTGTGGTGTGATAAGGACATGGAATGAGGTGTGGTGGTGTCTGTGGCATATAGGGTGATGGGTGGTGTGGTGATGTGGTGGGTGTGACTTGATAAAACGGCGTGAGGTGTGGTATGATGTGGTGTATGGCATCATAAGGTGGTGTAAGATGTGGTGTGATAAGGTGGTATGAGGTGTGGTGTAATAAGATGATGTAAGGTGTGGTGTGGATGGTGTGATAAGGTGATGTGAAGTATGATCGTGTGGTGATTTCATGGTAGTGTAGAGTGATTGTGTAGTGGTATGGGAATGTGATGGTCTGGTTGTGTGGTAGTGTGGTTATATGATGATGTAATAGTGTGGTAATATGATGGTGATGTGACAGTGAGGTAGTGTGGTGGTGTGATAGTGTGGTAGTGTTGTGGTATGGTAGTGTTGAGGTGTGGTAGTGTGGTGGTGTGGTAGTGTTGTGGTCTGGTAGTGTGATGGTGTGGTAGTGCTGTGGTATGGTAGTGTGATGGTGTGGTAGTGCTGTGGTATGGTAGTGTGATGGTGCGGTAGTGTGGTGGAATGATGGTGTTGCAGTGTGGTAATGTCGTAGTGTGATGATGTAGTGTGATGGTGTGGTAGTGTTGTG
Organism: Birgus latro; assembly: GCA_018397915.1. Taxonomy (NCBI): domain Eukaryota; kingdom Metazoa; phylum Arthropoda; class Malacostraca; order Decapoda; family Coenobitidae; genus Birgus; species Birgus latro. The sequence goes on along the minus strand of JAGKTI010006269.1, from coordinate 14,088 downwards.
GTGTGGTAGTGTGGTGTGGTAGTGTGATGACGTGGTAGCTTTGTGGTGTGGTAGTGTGATGGTGTGGTAGTGTTGTGGTGCGGTAGTGTTGTGGTCTGGTAGTGTGATGCTGTCTTAGTGTGGTAATGTGTTAGTATGATGACGTGCTAGTGTGGTGGTGTGGTAGTGTGATGTTGTGGTGATGTTGTGGTGTGGTTAGTGTGTTGATGTGGTGGTGTGGTTTTGTTCAACAGTATGGCAGTGTGCTGACGAATTTGTTTTGGTGCCTAATATTGTGGTTGTGCGGTGGTGTGGTATTGGTTTTTGGCAGTGTGGTGGTATGGTAGTGTGGCGTTTTAATGTGATTGTGTGATGATGTGGTTGTGAGGTGGTGTGGCGTGGTAGTGTGGTGATGTGGTAGTGAGGTGGTGTGGGAGTGTGCTGAAACGCAATATTGTGGTAGTGTGGTGGCGTGGGTTGCCATGGTAACGGACGCTAACATGCAAAGATGCGTGTGGCGTCTTGAGCCCGTATCACCTCACTCATTTCACCTTCAGTCTGTTTTCTTCACCCAACCTTACTCACTCATCTTGACTCAGCACCTTCCACCAGTTGCTCATTTACCTCACCACGTACGTCACTCATAAACTCACTCATTTACCCATCCATCATTACATTTCTTGTCTGTTGCCTTCACCTTGCTTTTAAACCCTTTCTCATTTCCCCTTACTCACTCTCAGTCAATCAACACTCACTTACATGTACTCATTTACTCAGTGCTCATTCCATTACTCATTTCTGATCTATACCTTATTCACCCATCTTCACTATCTCTCCTTAACACCTGCCTTAACTCTCTTTCGCTTCTGGTCACTCATTCTTTGTAAATAATCCCTACTCATCATATAGACTCACCTATTCACTTCAACCCCATTCGCGTATCTTATTATTTACTCAACTGATAAATTCATTCACTCACTCAGGACTCATTCAACCTCCTTATGTTCATTTATTTACTCAACATCCACGTTCGTTTATCCGTTACTCACTCACTCACTCCACATACCCATTCACTCACCACAGCCATTCAGTTACTACGGGGACTCATTCATTCACCATACACCCATTCACTTACCACGCAAATTCCTTCACTTACCTCATAGACTCATTCATTCACCCCATAGATTCATTCACTCACCTCATACTCATTCACTTATCTCATAAAACCCATGACGCACTTCATAAGCTCACACACTCACAACGTAACTTCCTTCATTCACCTCATGCTTATTCACGCACCACATAAACTCATTCACCCACACCATACACTCATTCATTCACCCCATTACCGTCCACTCACCTTATATTCTCATTCATTCATTATACAGACTCATTTATTCACCTCATAGACTCACTTATCCACATCATGGGCTCATTCATTCACCTCATAGACCTATTCACTAACCGTATCTCATAGACTAATTTACTCACCATGCAGACATATTCTTGGACCACACAGACTCATTCACTCACCTCATATACTCATTCACTCATCAGTTATACAGTTACAGCCTACATACTTGCCATTTAGATTCATTCGGTCACTCTTACACTGACTCACCACATAAACACACTCATAGGCTTATTCAATTACCAAGTCGATACATTCATTCCCCACACTGACTCATTAACTCACCACATACTCACCCATCACACATTCACCAGCTCACCACACAGACTCATTCATTCACTGAGTAGACCTATTCATTCATCAATTTCTAACTCATTCACTCCATAGACCCATTCATTCACTCTGTAGACCCATTCACTCTACACTTTCTAACTCCCTCCACAGACCCATTCACTCACTTCATGCATTCATTCACGCTTTCACACACCCCTTACTCCTTCTCTCACCTTACAGATTCATTCACTGACTGCAGAGTGATTCATTCTCCGACACGTTCACTTATCATAACTCTCATTCACTCACGCTATAAACATCACTCACCTCAGACCCACTCATTTACCCCACTCACGCACTCACCTCGTTCTCACCCTGAGCTGATTAATTCACCCCAGTCACTCACCTCACTCATTCAGTCACCTTAGACTTATTTACTCACACAAGCTCCAGTCACTCTCCTCCACGATTACTCACTCACACATCACTTCTCACCACCTACCCTCACACACTCGTTCATCACTTACCCACTCACTCACCCATCCTAATCACGTTCACTCACGGACCTCTACTTACCACCTGCAGTTCACGCATTCTTTCATTCACATCTTCCAGCATATTATACCCACTCATTTACTCACTCACTCTTACCTACAGCCTGCTTACTCACATTCATTCAATCACCTCTACTCACCACGTAATTTGTCACACCCACATTTTTGCCCACTAGTTACATTCACTCTGACTCACTCGAACATTCACCTCTCCACTCAACCCTCCCCCACACACACACTACAACACCACATACAGCACCCACCACCCCTCCTGCTACTACTACCACTACTACTACTACCCACTGCCGACATTCACTCAATCTTACCCACCACTTACACTCACTCACACTTACCCACCACCTACACTCCCTCAGTCTTACCCACCACCTACACTCATTCACTCTTACCCACCAGCTACACTCACTCACTCTTACCCACAACTTACACTCACTCACTCTTACCCACCACATACACTCACTCACTCTTACCCACCACCTACACTCACTCACTCTTGCCCACCACCTACACTCACCCTTGCACACAATCTACACTCACTTCCTCTTACCCACCACCTACACTCACTCACTCATACCCATCACCTACATTCCCTCACTCTTACCCACCACCTACACTCATTCACTCACTCACTCATATCCACCACCTACACTCACTCACTCACTTCACCCCACAGCCTACACTCACTCACTCACTTCACCCCACAGCTTACACTCATTCACTTCACCCCACAGCCTACACTAACTCACTCATTTTACCCTACATCCTATACTCACTCACTCACTCGCTTCTGCTCACACCTACACTCATTCACTCACTCCTACCCACCTCCTACACTCATTCATACTACCACCTACACTCACTCACTCGTTTTTACCCACGACCTACACTCACTCCCTTATATTCCTATCAACACTCACTTTTGCCCACCATCTTCATTTACTGTAAAGTTACAGCTTTACAGCTTTTGTGGTTTTCTCTAAAACGTGTTACAAAGAAATCACCGAGCAGATTTGATTCGGTACTTTCCACTAGGCTGAATGGCAAAATATTCAGCCAAAACCCTCAGCAAACTTTTTTTATCATAGGATTCTCAAAGAAACAGCTGTATCTCAATTAGTATCTGCGATATTTCAATTTAAAATATGCAATTTTTGAACCAAAAATGAGCATCTGATGTTGAAACATAGGTCATGATCATTTATATTTGGCACAAGTACTTGGGTTACCCTCGGGTACCTTCCTGTATAATATCAACAAGATCGAAGGAAAACAAAGTGCAAGTAATAATTAATAATAATAAGAGGGAAGACGAGGAGGAAGAGGTTGATGGGGTGTGTGGGGGTGTACACTAGCTCCCTACACACACACACACACATACCACTGTAACCAACAACCCTGACACAGACAGAGGGCTGGTACTACAGTCCCAAACACAAGCCCTCTTCCTCCAATCATCCCCAGACATCACCTTCTGCTCCCTAAACCTCGCCCCCACAACATCCTGGAGAGTGGTCAGAACCCTTGGCTCTGACCACCTCCCGATCATCATCACTACCAAAACCAGACTCACCCCAGCTGGCCACAGACACACATACACTAATTATAAGAGAGCCAACTGGGAGGCCTTCACAGCTGAAGCAGAACAACATTTTGAAACATTAAACAGTTCATCTGTCACAAACATCAGCACCGCTATGCACACTTTCAAGACAATTATACAAAAAGCAGACAAAAGGCACATCCCTAAAGGCAACAGAAAAAGACACAACCCCAACTTCACACAAGAAATTCAAGGCCTCATCAGTCAGTGGTACACACTACGACACTCCCCAACACCCCATACACATGACACCGTGCAACAAATACAAGAACTCAACACTCAAATAAACAATAAAATATCAGAACAGTAAACACTAAAATAACAATAAAATTTCAGAACAGCAAACACTAAAATGGAATAATTATCTCCAAACACCTGACCACAAAACAAACACCAGCAAACTCTACAACATCACACTTTCCAACAGCAGCACTACGCAATCACACACTGCCATCACAACAACAGACAACATACCTTCAAACAGACAACAAGCAAACATTCTCATCAATCACTTTTCACATGTCAGCCATCTAAACCCCCATCACGACGACCGACGTATCATCCGACGTAAGGGACAGTTCCCCACAGACCAAGACTTCGCACCTTTCACTTACATCCAGACGAAACACATCATTAGCAACCTTAAGCACTCATCTGCCTGTGGACCAGACAACATAAGCAGCATACACCTTAAACATCTTGGACCACAAGGCATACAAGCACTCACTAACATGTCAAGCTACAGCTACTCACACAACATAATACCCAACATCAGGAAGCATGGCATTGTCATCATTATTCCCAAACCCAGCGAAGACCCCACGTTACCTTCCTCACACCGCCCCATCACACTCCTCTGCACCCCCTCCAGAGTCACTGAACAACTGGTACTACAACTAGTTACACTTCACACACCCCTAGCCCCATCACAACAAGGTTTTAGGCCACTACACTCCACAAACACTCTTCTTACAGATCTTACCCAGAGAGTTTTTAGTGGCATGAATTCAGCTAGGTTACCACACAGAACTCCCCTTGTCACTCTAGACATCAGTAAAGCTTTTGATTCCATCCCCCGCACAACCTCACAAACAAAATATTCAACACAAAAAAGCACAATAGCACAAAAAGATGGATGGCAAACTACTTACCAGGCAGATGTTCACATGTAACATTTGCCGGTCAGTCTTCGAACAACAGAAACTTCACAAATGGCGTCCCCCACGGATCTGTTTTGCCTCCTACACTCTTTAACCTATACAGGCACTTTTTCAGTGTCTCAGTAACACAGAGAGTAGGCCATCATGCTCTCCAATACAAGTTTCTCTAACTGTCAACACCAGACTACATGCACGCTACACACTACACATCCTTTTCAAGATTTGTGAAAAAAAGAAAATGGGGCACTTAAATCATGCCTCGGAGTCCCCGGGGGTGGGTACCATAAATGCCCCCACCATCAGCCCCTCTCCCGGTGACAACTCACAGAGCTGCCTGGAACCACTGTCTGACTCACTCCTTCTTCATTTCTGTAACATTCGCGGCCTCTCTAACTTTCGCTCCGTTGAACACCACCTCTCCTCCTCTAAACCTCACCTTCTCTTTTTCTCTGAGACACAGCTGTCTGAGGCAACTGACAGCAAACTTTTCTGTATCCTCCTACTTTCTCTATTCTCATTTCAAAGCCAAAGGTGGCTGTTACATATATGTACGCAACGATCTATCTTGCTCTCGTGTTCCTGAACTTGATTCTTCTGAATTCTCTACTCTCTGGCTTCGGCTCTTCTGTCATTCTCTGACTAAATATATCTGTGCTGTTTACTTATCTCCTAATTCTACTGACTATCAAAAATTCTTTGACTATCTTACTTCTACGTTGGAACACATTCTATCCATTTCTCCTTTCTCTGAAATCTCCATTCTAGGAGATTTCAATGTTCGCCACCACCTTTGGCTCTCCTCTCCTTTCACTGATCCACCTGGTGAACAAGCCTACATCTTTTCTATCCTTAATGACCTAGAGCAGCTTGTACAGCACCCTACCCGTATCCCTGACCGCCTTGGAGAGAGTTCCAACATACTTGACCTTTTCCTAACAACTAATCCTTCTGCTTACACTGTTAATCTTTTCTCTCCGTTGGGCTCCTCCGATCATAACCTTATTACCTTAACCTGTCCTATCGCTCCGGTACGGCCTGTGGACCCTCCAAAGAAATGCCACCTGTAGCACTTTGGAGCTGCAGATTGGGAGGCCCTCAGGTAGTACTTCTTTGATTTTCCTTGGAATGATTATTGCTTCCATGGCCGGGAGCCATCTGAGTGTGCCTTGCGCATTACGGAGGTTATTCTCTCGGGCATGGAAGCATACATTCCTTTCTCATATCCTCTGACTAATGCAAGAAAGCCTTGGTTTAATCATGCTTGTTCTAATGTTGTCCGCAACAAGGAGAGGGCCTATAAAAGGTACCAGAGCCAACCCACCCATGAATCACATCTTTTATATATTTCTGCCCGGAATCGTGCTAAGTCTGTTCTTCGCTCTGCTAAACATAATTTCATCCGTGCTAAATGTTCTCAACTCTCCAACTCGAATTTTTCTCGCTTCTTCTGGCACCTTGCCAAAAACCTTTCTAACAACTTTACCTCATCATCCTTCCCTCCCTTTTTCTACTCTGATGGCTCTGTAGCTATTTCTTCTACTGATAAAGCAAATCTCTTCGCTCAGACTTTCTCCTCCAATTCCACCTTAGACGATTCCGGTGCTGTTCCTCCATCACTTCTCCCCTCTGACTTCCTCTTGACTGACATTAAAATTTCTTCAGCTGATGTATTTTCTGCCATCACTGGCCTTAATACTAACAAGGCATATGGGCCTGATGGAGTCCCTCCTGTTGTCCTCAAGAACTGTGCTTCTGTGCTTACACCCTGCCTAGGTAAACTCTTTTGCCTTTGTCTATCAACTTGTACCTTTCCTTCTTGCTGGAAGTTTGCTCTCATTCAGCCGGTCCCAAAGAAGGGTGACCATTCCCAACCCTCTAACTATCGTCCAATTGCTTTAACATCCTGTATCTCAAAAGTTTTTGAGTCAATTCTTAACAGAAAAATCTTAAAGCATCTTTCCTGTCGCAACATTCTTTCTGATCATCAGTATGGGTTCCGTCAGGGACGCTCCACTGGCGATCTTCTCACCTACCTTTCAGACTCCTGGTCATCCTCCTTTCGGGACTTTGGCGAAAGCTTTGCCATTGCACTTGACATCTCAAAGGCTTTCGATCGAGTCTGGCATAAATCTTTAATTTCCAAACTGCCCTCCTACGGTTTCTATCCTTCTATCTGTGCCTTCATCTCTAGCTTCCTTTCTGGTCGTTCTATAGCCGCTGTTGTAGACGGCCATCGTTCTTCTCCTAGACCTATCAACAGTGGTGTTCCTCAGGGCTCTGTCCTATCACCAACTCTCTTCCTTTTATTCATCAATGACCTTCTAAGCTGTACATCTAACCCTATCCACTCATATGCTGATGATTCCACCCTTCACCTTTCCATTCGGTTTCCGCAACGTCCATCTCAGCAGTTACTTCAACAAACAAGGGATGAGGCTATGGCACAGCTAATGTCTGACTTGGCTCGTATCTCTGATTGGGGTATAAATAATCTTGTTATTTTTAATGCATCAAAAACTCAGTTCTTACACTTATCAACCCAACAAAATCTTCCTCAGAATTACCCACTAGTGTTTAATAATGTCCAGCTCAGTCCTGCATCATCCTTGAATATGCTTGGGGTTTCATTCTCTCGGGATTTGTCTTGGAAAGAACATATTACATCTCTTGTGAAATCTGCTTCCAAGAGATTAGGTGTGCTAAGCCGATTCCAAACTTTCTTTTCCCCTGCACAGTTGTTGACTTTGTACACGGGTTTTATTCGCACGTGTATGGAGTACAACTCTCATGTGTGGGGAGGCTCCCCACCTGCAGCTCTTCTCAATAGGGTGGAGTCAAAAGCTTTTCGTCTCATTAACTCTCCTCCTCTTACTGATTCTCTTCAACCTTTGTCTCTTCGCCGTACTGTTGCATCTTTATCTCTCTTCTATCTCTACTTCCACGGTCACTGTACCTCTGAACTGTCTGCTTGCGTCCCTCCACCTCTACGACGGGCACGTAGTACCCGTCTAGCTACAACCTCTCCTCCCTTTTCTGTCCAACTCTCTAATGCAAGAGTTAACCGTTACTCCCAGTCCTTCATTATGTAACTGGTCAACTCTGGAACTGTCTTCCTCTGCCTGTATTTCCTACTTCCTGTGGTCTCTAGTCTTTCAAACGCAGTGTGTCCAGGCATCTCGAAATGAACGGATTTTGAATTTGGCTCTTTTGTATTGTTTTTGCTTTTTCTTGGAAGGAACAGTATCCAGGCCCGTGGCCTTTGGTTCCTTCTTCCTTGCATAAAAAAAAAAAACTTGCCCATACAACATGTGGACACAACGAAGAAACCACCACCACAGTATACACACAATATATACGTTCAGTGATGAATTATGCAAGCCCTGCTTGGGCTCCTAACCTCACTAAAACACACTACAACACTCTTCAGACCATACAGAACAAGGCCCTAATAATAATCACAGCTGCACAGCTACTACACCCACAGACCACCTGCACCAAGAAACCACAGTCCTCAAAGTTAAGGATCACCTAGACATGAAAGGCACCCAAATTCTTGCTGCAGCCTCCACAAACCCACAACATCCACTACACTACATGGCAACACATCCACACACACCAAGGAACATCAAAACAATACCCAGCACACGATATCATACACAAATATTGTCATCTCTTCCCCCCCGCCCGCCTCATACCAGCTTCCAGAAGCATATTCATACTTCAGTCACTCGCCGTTCCATTCAGTCACTTAAAAGACAACACACAGCTGCATGCACGGCCTTCTGATATCCATCCTTCTGAATCCTATCTCCCTCGTGAGGTCAGTGTCCACCCGGCCAGACTGAGATGTGGGCATCATCCAGCCCTCTTAAGTTATCAGAAGAGGCTGGATGACTCTGTCGCTGACGCCTGTCCAGGATGTAACACAGCACCCCATGCTATTAAGCACATTATGGAAGACTGCATTGCACACAATCACCTACACCAACAACACAACATACGAGTACACTCCTTGAGAGCTTTGTGGGAAAGCCTGGTCTCGGCCATGCCCTTCCTTAGGGACTCGAGGTAGTTCGGCCAGACTGCCTAGGGAACAACTACTACTACTACTACTACTACCAATATTTCCAGCCCCTGGTCCACATACACACACACACACACACACACCACTGTAACCAATATTTACAGTCCCTGGTCCACACACACACACACACACACACACATTCCTGCAAATCCCTCACCCCTGCTCATCCTTGGGCGGGCCGATCCTTCCTACTCCCTTGGCCTCTTGAGATGAAGGGCTTTGGAACACAAGACTTCCATAATTTCTTGGTTAGTGTCCTGTGGCAGATTGCGATAAGTGGCAGTGTTGGGTGGGGGCGTTGGACAAGGGGGCGGGACTGGGGATGGGCGGGGTGGGCGTGCAGGCCGCCCTCCTCCGCGCCCCACGACACCACCCACACACCCGCCTCGCACACGCACGCAACACTGATTTAAGGCGACCGCAAACCATGATTCCTGATTTTTCAATTAAGTAATGTTATTTTTGGTGAAATACTCAGTATAGAGGAATTTAGTGCATAATATATCATTTTTACGGTGCAATGGAGATGTAAGTGGGAGACGTAAGTAGGAGATGGAAGTAGGAGATGAAGTAGGAGAGAAGTTGGCCTATCACAATCTCCCTGAAATCCCTCCTACTTACAGACTTCCCTAAATCCATCTCTAATCCTTTTTTTAATAATCCCCCCCTTGGTAAATCCTGCATATGCCTCTCCCCCTCCTCTTCCTTCCTTCTTCCTCCTCCTCCTCTTCCTTCCTCCTCCTCCTCCTCCTCTTCTCTCTCCGCCAAACAGTAAGGTGTAAAGGAGGCTGGCAGCACAGCTAACGTAGCCTACCCAAACCAGCCTCCACTCTGTGTGTGTGTGTGTGTGTGTGTGTGTGTGTAAAAGGGAAAGGCGTATATAAAAAGGAAAAACAAGAGGACGGACAAGAGTTAAGGAGAGTGATGAGGAGGAGGAGGAGGAGAGAAAAAAGCTTGGAATGTTGTGGAGAGGGGGAAGAGACCATAGACTAAAAGAAAAATGAAAGAAAATGAAAAAGAAATTGAGCGATTAAAATGGAGGGCACGTGGTCTCTCTCTCTCTCTCTCTCCCACATCACAATTTCTTCTCCCACTAACTCACCATCCATCCACTCACTTGATATAGCGCTGCTCCCAGGTGACAGACTTTTCCTCTCTTCGTTCCTTCTTTCCTTCCTCTTCTGCCCTTCTTTCCTTCATTCTCTCTTCTCCCTTCTATCTACGGGTGACTCTACAGTGAGTGACAAGCCAAACTGGTTTCTGTACACCATGAAACCATTTACTACGCTGGGTAGTAACCATATTACCGGTTTTTTTTTGGCAGGGTTAAGTGTCCCCCAGATCCCCTTATCCAAAATTACTTAAATCATGGCACTTGTTTCAGAGAGCCTCGGAGGGCCCAGTGCCTGCCCAGGGCCCCAACCAAATGGACAGATTCGCATGGTCATGTGGAATGTGGGAGGTGTGAATGAGGAGAGCAAGAGGGTGGAAGTGGTGAATGTGTTCAAGAGTGCGAGATATGCCGTGATGGCAGTGTGTGCAGCGAAGATGAATGGGTGTGAAGTGGAGGAGTGGGAGGGTGTGAAATGTGTAAGATCGGGAATGAGTGGACGAGGAAGATGCAAAGAAGGAGTTGCTTTGTTGATGAATGAGGTGTGGCAGAGTGGAATGAGAGACTATAAATGTGTCACCTCGAGGTGTATGTATGTCAGGTTCAAGTCTGAGAAGGTGAAAGCAGCAGGGATAACGTATGCAATGTGTGGTGACAGGAGGGAGAGAGAGAAAGATAAGTTTTGGGATGAGCTGGTTGAAGTAACAGGAGAAATGCCCAGGAGCTATAAAGTGATTGTAATGGGGGATATGAATGGAAGAGTAGGCACTGGTCCTGTGAATGATATAATGGGTTGTAATGGAGTACCAGGAGAAAATGATAATGGGAAGCGACTGAAGGATATGTGTCAGGAAAGGATGTTGAGCATTTGTAATTATTTCAAACACAAAGATGCACAAAAATATTCATGGTATAGAGGGAATGGAGATCGTGTTGAAAGGAGCCTGATTGATTACGTGCTTGTAGAGAAAATGATGCTGGGAATGGTTGCTGACACGAGGGCCGTGAGAGGACAATGTGGAGGTTTGTCAGATTATATGATCGTGGTATTCAGGATCAAGCTGAGAGGAGTGAGGTGGACCAAGAAAGAGAGGAACAGTCAGGAAGAGAATGAAAGTCGAGACGAGAAGCTGAGGAAAAATAGCAAATGAATACAGGACCTAAGTAGGGGAGGAGTTAGAATCAGTGAATTGGAATTATATGGATCTGGACAGCCTGTGGAATGCATATAGGGACTGCTTAGTTAGGAATGCTAATTGTTTGGCAAGAGTAACAACAAAGAAGAAAGGTACGGCATGGCGAGATGAAGTTTGGGAGCAGTGGAGGAAAAGAGGAAGAAGTGGCTAGAGTGGTTACAGGACAGGGGTTCAACTGAAATAAGGAAAGAATATACTGAGAGCAAGATGCACGTAAAGAGAGTAGTGAAGGGGAAAAAGGAGGTAAATGATGATCAAGGAAGAAATATGGATGCAAATTACTCTGAAAATAGGAAGTTATTCTGGAAAGAGGTGCGGAAATGTAGAAGTGACAGTGGAAAAAAATATAAAAGTGTGATGAATGTAGGTGGTAGATTATTAACCCATTGGGATAAAGTAAGGACCAGATGGAAAGAATATTTTGAAAGTCTGACGAATGGGAATGGCGAGAGCAAAGCTGCTATAAACATGACGTCTTGGTGGTGTGCAGAGAAGGAATGCAGTGCCAGGAGACGTGACACTCGCACAGGTGAAGAGTGCTGTGAAGCGGCTGATAAATGGGAAAGCAGCTGGGGTTGATGAGGTGTATGCAGAGATGATTAAGTGTAGTGGAGAGAGCGGAATGAAGTGCTTGTTGGAGATAAGTAGGAAGACATGGATGGAAAAAGGCTGTGATTGTACCCCTGTACAAAAATAAAAGTGAGCGAAGTGAGTGCAAGAATTATCGTGGCATAAGGTTATTGAGTGTGGCAGGGAAGGTACATGGAAGAATTATTAGAAAGTAAGAGAGATATCAGAAGTCCTAGTGAGTGATTAACAGGGTGGCTTTAGGAGTGGCAGAAGATGTATGGATCAAATATTTGCAGTAAGAAAGATAGTGGAGAAGGCTTGTGAGAAGGACCATAAGGTGTTCATGGCATTTATGGATCGGGAAAAAGCATACGACAAAGTAGACAGAGAGGGATTTTGGAAGGTTTTGCACATGTATGGTGTAGATGATAAGATGCTAGATCCAGTCAAGAGTTTTTATGATGGTAGTGAAGCATGTGTAAGGGTTAATGGGCATCTAAGTGAATGGTTCACGATCGGTGTGGGCGTGCGAAAAGGTTGTGTGATGTCCCCATGGTTGTTCAATATATATGGATGGGGTGGTGAAAGAGGTAAAAACACGAGTGATGGTGATGGATGGAATTTCTCAAATTTGTTTTAAGCTGTTGATGCAATGCTACTTGCAAATACCGGACAAGAACTTGGTAGACTAGCGCAGAGTTTTGGTGATGTCTGTGAGCGTCGTGCCTTGAGCGTAAATGTAGAAATGAGTAAAGTGATGGTTACTGACAGAGAGAAGGTGACTCCCAGTGTGATGTTACAGTGAATGGAGAGAGACTGGAATTGGCGAGAGAGTTCAAATACCTGGGTACAGTGATGGAAAAGAGAGGAAAATGTGCAAAAGAAGTGACACAAGGAAGGAAAGTAGCTGGTGCTATGAAGGCCTTGATAAAAAACAGATGTTTGAGTGTTGCAGCTGTGTGAGGCTTACATGAAGGAGTGTTAGTGCCAACTTTAATATACGAATATGAGACTATGGTGTGGCATGCAAATGAAAAGTCAAGAGTATGAGCAGTGGAGATGGGACTGCTGAGGAATGTATGTAGAGTACAGAGAGTGAATAGGATACGAAATAATGTGATTCGTGAAAGATGTGGGGTGAGGAAGTCTGTGGACACCAGAATCGAAGAGAGTGTACTGAGATGGTATGGTCTTGTGGAGAGAATGGATAACAATAGAGTAGTGAAAAAGGTATATCTGAGTAAATTTGAAAAAGGGAGGAGGCGAGGTAGACCAAGAAGAAGGTGGAGGGATATTGTGAATGAGTGTGTGAGGTAGAGAGGTATGAAAGTCGGTGAGGCTAGGGGACTGACAAGAGACCGAGCTGGCTGGATGAATTTTGTGCGGAGAAGCGCATAACCAGGGATTTGGCACCCTTTTAACGTGACAGCGTTCGGACTGAATCTGTCAGGTAGGTACAGCATATGTGAAGCTACAGAACGTGGTGAAATTTTTCTGGGCTACCTGATGGAGCCAGGATTCCGGGGGCTTGAATGATGAGTGAATGGAAGCGTGGCCCACTAAACTGGACAAACTTTGGCTGTCTGGACGTTGCTACTCCTCACTCTGCCCTACAGTGGGAAAGTAGGTTCGGATGATGATGATGATAATGATAATAATAATAATAATAATAGAAATAATAGCAATGATCATAATAATAATAATAATAACAATCTATCTATCTACCTACTGTCAGACGCCTTAATCCCATAAGGGGTGGCCACAAACAAATCGCCTCCATGTCGCCCTGTCCCCTGCCATTTCACTGCCTTGCTCCCAGCTCTCACCATCTTTCTCATATAATAATAATGATGATGATAATAATAATAATAATAATAATAATAACAACAACAACAACAACAACAACAACAATACTCACCCCTCGCCAAACAACCCCATCATTACTCATTCTACAGGCAGTTTATAAAATACACTATGTTCATATCTGTTCAGCATATACGGTGAACTTATATTTTTGGATATACCATTAAAAGCAGTATATCCATTTTTTATATATTTGTGAAGGATTGATAGAAAAAACAAAACTATAAATGGTTGGATGCTTGCTGTGAAAATGTACATGGTGGTGGTGG
>JAGKTI010006268.1:0-41383 GCA_018397915.1 Birgus latro | reverse complement strand
AGACAAATGAGGAAGTAAATGAGCGTTGTGGTGTTGATGTGGATGTGATCGAAAATGTTAAGCGAAATACACTGAGATGGTTTGGTCATGTTGATTGGATGGAGAAAGGGAGACTTACGAGGAAAGTGTATGTGAGTGAGGTGGAAGGCGGACAGGGGAAGGGGGAGGGTGCATACCTCTGCCAACGCCTAAATATAAGCATGTATGCATGTATGTATGAATGTATGCATGTATATATGTATGTATGTACGAGTTTCCTCACTGATCAATATCATTTTCATTTATGGCATCAATTAATAAAAAACACCTTGAAGAAAATGAGGCCAGTCTAACCCCCGGAAACTCCGTGGCAGTGAAACAAGTAATTAGGCGGTGCTTGGAGAGAAGGCAGCCTGACACAAACCCACAGACCTCAAAAGTGGAACATCCCCGTGGAGATGGTAAGATGGAATGATTTATCGTGATGGGTGATCAAGTTCTAGTCACTGGTGGAGGGGTTGTGGTGGTGGTGGTGGTGGTGGCGTGTGTGTGTGTGTGTGTGTGTGTGTGTGTGTGTGAATATATGTATGTATATGTATGTGTATATATATGTATGTATATACACAAGTATATACGTATATGCATAAAATTTTGTTGCATAAGACTTAATATGTTATGTCTGTCTTGCTATAGACTTGTTCACTATTTTTCCCACGTGGATAGTCGTGTTCCCTTACTGCGCTTGTAACTGTAATGAACATAACTTTTACCCATGTATCCCATGCCCCAGCATATCCCATTGCTCCCATGTACCCTTTCCTGCTTGGCCTTCAACGACAACGTTCCTCGGGTGCTGGAACTTGAACTGAATGGTAAATTGTCTGTCTATGTAACTGTCTGTATACCTACTTCTACCTATCTATCTATCTATCTATAAATAAATAAACAAATAGATATATAAGATGCCATCACTCTCACCCCAACACAACTCAGAGGAAGGTTGTAGCCAGTGTGGAGCTACGTTTAACCCCATAAATCCTATTCTATTTTTTGTCGTTTACCTGTGATACCGTATTAGTAATCTAATTTACCGCATGAAAACACATTGGAACAGAAAAGGCCAAATATTTAAGCAAACTATGCATCTACATTATAATGATCCGATTTCTGTATGTTTGTTGGTTTGTCCATTTGTTACCGTAAAACAGCAAAAACTGCACATTGTAGCGCAATTTTTGTCAGAGTGAGGTACCGCTACGATGCTCTAACTTGAAGAATAAAACAATTCCAGTCCAACTGGCTACCGGTTCCCGAGTTATGACTCATTTCTGGCCTTTTGACATCGAGCGGCTTCGGCGGCCAAAAGGCGGAGTACTTTCTTTGTAGGCATTGAAGTTACCATAATACATCAAATACTGCGCAACGTAGTGCAATTTTTGTTATAGCAAGGTACCGTTAGAATGCTCTAACTTGAAGAATAAAACAGTTTCCAGATCAACTGGGCCACTTGTTCTCGAGCTATGACTCATTTCTGACCTTTTGACATCGAGCGGAAAGGCCGCCAGCGAATATTTACTTCGTCGAAATCTTCACCTAGAATATCCCACCCTACAATCGAATTTACATGCAGGTCCCCGATTGTGTTATAACTGACCAAGGATCAAACTCGAGCTCTTCTAGTTGCGAGAGGGATATGCGGACCAATGCATCCCTGGCTATTACAGTCCTTTTACCTTAACTTGACCCAGATTTTCGTTCTTCTGGGGCTAATTTCACGAAGCTCGATGGCAGAATAAGTGTGTTACTGCCCTGCACCATTACCAGAGCACCTCTTTGTGACTTGCATCATATTACGGTGTTAATCTCTTATTACGTCTAAGAATTCAAGACGGAGAGATGGTAATTCAAGGTCGTAGTCAAATGGGGCTGGGATGAGGAGCGGAAGGGAGGAATGGGGAAGTAATGACGGTGTACTTCCCAGTCACAGTTAGCGGACGCGTAATTTGGACTTTCCCCCTCATCATTTACTTCCTTCCCCCCTTCTTCACCTATTTCCTTCCCTCCTTCTTTCCCTATTTCCTTCCCTCTTTCACTCCCTCTTCCCCTATTTTCTTCCATCCCTCCCTCCGTTTTCCCTTACTTCCTTCTCATTTATTTGGCTTATTACACCTTGCCGTCCTCATCTGTGTTACTTCAGTCCTTCCAGTATCACCATATTCTGCATAAATAACGTACAAAACGATATTAGTCATTCGTATCCAAAAATATATCGATAAGGAAAAGGTGTTAGGGAATTCCTTAACCGCCAAGAATACAAACCGTAGTCGGAACAACTCTAGCATATTATTCCAGCTAATGTCAGACGATTTAATTCAGTTGAGAGTGAATCATCGGAGCCAGAGTGCTAAATTGTTCTCACCGCTTTTAGCCCCAACCCTCGATCAACGTCTCTACCGTCTCATACTTTTTTCTTCTTTTTTCTCTCCTCCTTTCTCCCTCCCGTTCACTTTTCTCATTTCCGCTTCCTTGTTTACTTAGCTCATTTCCACTTCCTTGTACTTTCATTTATCCTCGTATCCTTTTACTACGATGCTTTTATTTATTTATTTATTTAAATCCTGACTCTCTCTTCAGTTTTATTCACCATCGATACGGATTCTCATGCTCTAATCTATTCACTCTTTCAGAACTTTTATTTCCAGCTTATTCTTTATTTCCAAACGCTTAATATTCAGCTGAGGAGAGATCTATCGCCGAGGAGCAAGGGGGAAGTATATGGTGGATAATCATAAAGCAAATTTCATGGCTATAACAAGACATTCACATAGTCGAGTAACAGTGTCTCAAGCGTCCATTTTTTATATTTACAGCAACCCCTTCAGTACGGTGATGTATTTCCAGGTATATTATTAATTTTTGCCCGAGTATTATCTTCACCCTATGGTAGACTTTTCGAACTGGAGGGGTTAGATATAGCCTTCATTACTTTCTCTCCTAAGCGGGAAAAAAATCGTCTGATGGTAGTATGAACAAAATAGAAAATGTCATAGGACTGGAGGGGTTAAGTAACACACACACACAAAAAAAAAAAACAGAGGTAGTTACACATCATAAATTCTTTTCCTTGAATCTGCACGCGTGGTTTTAGGAGAAGGATGTGGAAACCTTAACTTGGCTTTGTTTACCAACCAGCAATTTGTCTCACTAGCAAAATCCCCACCATAATGACCTCAGTATCCACCAGTAGTGAGATCCATCTTAATATAAACCTTCCCCAGGGGTCAAAAATGTAACTAAGAGCCAAAAAATATCAATAATGTTAATGTTAAAAATTTCCTCGAGATAGAAAATGTGATTCTTAAGCTACTGGCGATATTGTGGACACGGGCCATATTCTCATTGCCTTGAGAGACTTTTTGTAGCACTTCTTAGTCACGTATTTTGGATATTACACGTTAATATTACACAGTGTGTTTTATCTACTCAATATCAGCATAATATCACTCACATTTAGAAGGACTTAAAGTAGTAGTAGTAAAGAAGGACTTAAAGTAGTAGTAGTATGCAAAATAAATCGCTGTGAAAAAAGGTTTTGCCAAATATCCTAAGCCAATGAGCATACAACCCACTGACGATGCTGGAAGAAAGGGCAGACAACCGAGAATGAACGAAAAAAAAAAAAATCATACTCGTACATTGGTTCCAGTAACTAAACCTGAGCGACGTTTTTCCCATATACATCGGTGCATCTGGTAATTCTGAGTAAGAAAAATAATTATGCTGATCCCTTATTATTTTATATTAGTGGGTGACGCATGACGGACTTATACATGGTAATTCAAAAATATTAGTCAAATGATCCAGAATGTTATGCACGAGAGAGTAGCGATACCTGTTTTGTTGTTGACGGTCCAGTGTGTGTTTGTATGTCTGTGTGTGTGTGTGTGTGTGTGTGTGTGTGTGTGTGTGTGTGTGTGTGTGTGTGTTCTGTATATATAGTGAGTGGTGTAGCTGGTCGTGACAGTAGGCATCCTTCACGCTGTCAGGACGGAGGCAAAGGCAAGGGGGAGGACAAACAAGGACGGTACACACTCGGATTCACATACTCGCCTAACATCCTGTGAGAAATGTAAGAACTCTGATTCACCCTGACTAGTACATAGCACTCCACATACATACACTCATACATGCTCTTCTCAAAGTATGTGCACTGAGGTTCGATACCGTGAGAGGCTTATTTACACTTTATTCACACACGATGGTTTGTATGTGTAACTTGTGTCTTAGTGTCTGCCCAACGTATAGTTTTACTTGTACAAGAAAGAGTTATTAGCTAGAACCTCCACATCACTCCAATACTCCACAGAGAAGGGAGACGTATGAACACTGCGTGAAGTGGTGGTGGTGGAGACGGGTGGGGGAAGGACTGCTTACCCTTACCTCTTGCACTACTCCACAGGGTTCAGAGGAGACTGGTGGGGATGCTGTGTGTGGTGGTGGTGGTGGTGGGATGCGCAGATGCCACACCTCAGTACGGCACACCGCGACCAGAACCCAGACCAGAACCTAGACCAAAGCCCAGACCTGTAAGAAAACGGTATTTTTTACTTTTCTGAAATTGGCGGGGGCGTTCACCGTTCCTATCATTTGATGTAGTTCTACTTCAAATCCCGTGACTCTGCACTGAGTGACAAACCAAATGATTTCTTGTAGCCCAGCAAACCATTTACTGCTTTGGGCGGTAACTATAATACTGCATAGAACCAGAAGAACACTTGATGTTTTGTAGGTCAAGAAGTTCTCACAGGATGTTACCTATAAGGGTTTATATCCAGGGGTGGTTGGGGTTTATTACTCACATAACGGCACTTAGGTAAAAACAACTGGTCACTACTACACTAGATGTCTGGACTAAGCTAAGATTCCTAATCGAGAAATAAGGGATTAGATGATAGATATAGAAAAATATTAAAAAAATGCTTTTTGAAATTCAGTAACTTGTTCATACTGTATTATATACTTGAACTGATCTTCACTAATATAACACAGTTAAGTATCAGGGTCAATGTACACACTCAACTGTAAAACAGTACATGGATGTATTATGATGCTTTTAGGTGTGAATATCAAAGCACATTTTAAACTGTAAAATAAAGATCTTTTATGACGCATTAGATGAATGAATCAAAATATGATTTAAACTGCAGTATGTGGGTGCATTGTGGCGCTTCAGGTCTAAGGATCAGAATACTATATAAACTGTACCAAATGGCTTTATTACGATGTTTCAGGTGTGTACGACCGTGTACCAGACCAAGACATTGAGTGTTCATAAAGTTGTCACTCAAACAGCATACCAGACAAAATTCATCGACAAGGTGAGTTTCTGGCTGAATTTTAATGTTATTCACCAGTCTGCTTATTATCTTATATTACATCGCTAAACATGGTGGTAGGTGGTGTCGACACTCATTAACTCAGTGTAGTGCTCTCTTCTTCTTGTGTGTGTGTGTGTGTGTGTGTGTGTGTGTGTGTGTGTGTGTGTGCCCTCCTCTCTTCTTATTTCTCCAGTCATTCCTACCACTTTCAATACTCCTCTTTTCACTTCAGGTGACTCTGTACTGAGTGAAAATCCTGCAATTGTTTCCTGAAGGCCAAGAGACTGTTTACAAAGCTGGTGGTAAACATATCGGCAAACAAGAAAAAACTCATAGATCGCATACCTCCGTCAATGCCAATGCCATTAAAAAGGATCCGGATCCGGATTCCGTGGATATAGGCTCAGGATCCGGATCCGGATCCACTCCCAAATTTAATCAATTCTTTCTTTGTCCATGTCTCACTTTTCCACATAATTTCATTGAAATTCGTTGAGAACTTTTGAAGGTATTGTGTGGGATACTCCGGATTCGGATCCGCCCCCAAATTTAATAATCTCTTCCTTGGCCCATGGCCCACCCTTCCACAAAATTTCATCAAAATCCATTAATAACTTTTTGAGTAAAGTTGCTGACAGGCAGACAAACAAGTAAGTAGAAAGACAAACACAGAGACAAACAAATAAACCAACGCCAGCAAAAACGTAGCCTCCTTGGCGGTGGCAATAATGGGGTGATGTGGAGAGCCTATTATGATGCCCCTGTAAACCGAGTAGAGAAAGGCAAATGCGCTGTGTGTGTGTGTGTGTGTGTGTGTGTGTGTGTGTGTGTGTGTGTGTTGCTCTAAGATATTACCTCTTAATGCATTTTGTAATGGCAGACCTCGTATGTGACCAAGACGCAGCCCTCATATATCGTAGAGACAAAGCCTGTGACGTCCTATGTGACGACCACATCTCCAGTCTACGTCACCAGCACCACACAACACACCGTCTACGTCACCGCCTCATGCTACACCCCGCCACCCCCACCAGGTCAGTCACTGTCCTTATTATCACACTTTCTGTGTCTCAGCACATCATCTACATCAGTGCCTCATGGCAAATCATCACAGTGCTGCCACCACACCACATCACACTATATCATCACCACTACAACTACCACACCACCACCACACCAAGCTAACATTACCACAACACAATACCCCATCACCAAAGCAGTCATTACACCACCACTCGGTCAGTCAGAATATCACACAGAACACCATCTGTCACCATCTCATGTCTCACCATCACCCCACGAAGTCAGTTACTACCATACAGCACACCGTTTATGCTACCGCCTCGTACCAAACCACCACAACCACTAAGTATATCACACCACACAGCACACCGCGTCAGCACCTCATGCCACATCACCATCACTAGGTGTATCATTGTTCTGGCTGTAACTCTCTTTCATCTTTATCTGTTTATATGTTTTAAACCCTTTCCCACGAAGACCTTGGTGGTATGTTGCTTGGAATACCCCAGTCGGAGTAACAGCCTGGGTTTTCTATCACGTAATGCCATCGATGTTCGTATGCTGGTCATCTTCCTTTTAAGGTACTGGACTAAGGTAGCCTGGTATCAGTTCTCTACAGCTTAAAAAGAGTAATGGGGTTGGCTATTATTGTTTTCTTTTCCATGAGGACGTCTTTTTCATCTTAATCAGGAATCCACCACATGAATGTATTAAGCTTTGTGTAATTCTTTGTTAGCCATGGGGTTTATGAAGGCGGTACTTAACCCCTGCAGTTTGAGAAGTCTCTTCTAAGCTGAGTAAAATCGCCAGGAGACAGCGATAAAAATATGAAATCCTTGGACTGAAAAGGTTACACTTCTCTTTGTTAAACTGTTTAAGGTTGGTAGGAATAACATCAAAAAAATGCAAAGTAGCTATACGTGAATGACTGTGGCATGAATGTGGTAAACATCATCATAGATGTTGGAGAGTGACGCCTTCTTGTGGTGGCACCGATATAACCTCGCGACTCCGCTACCTGGTTATACAAACGTCCCTCAACTCCCTCCCTATCTCCTGAAAAGAACATGGTGAACTACATGAGAAGGACAATTTCAGACTGTTCTCCATAGGATTCACGTCTAGAATGGCCTTGGACCACAGGAATAACAAACACGATCATGGGGTGCTAATACACTACTGATAATAGTGGCGAGATAACTGAAGAATGACCATAACCATAACTTCTGGAACACTAATGTAGACCTGACGCCAAGGGAGTAAGGGAAGAATTTTCAGTAAATCATCATAATCATCATCATCACCCCTTGTCTAATGGTCTGGGGTGGGTAGGTCTACAAGTAAGACATTATTTTGTTTGACAACATGAGGAAGTCTCAGGTATGACCTTCTTCCCCCCTCCTCGCTCAGCGGCAAAGAATGTACAAGCTGTCTGCAGTACAAATGCTGGATAGCGGGAACCCAACATCCCTTCACCAAGAGGAGACACTATTCAAGGTCCCCAATTCCTGCTCTTCTCTCTCTCTCTCTCTCTCTCTCTCTCTCTCTCTCTCTCTCTCTCTCTCTCTCTCTCTCTCTCTCTCTCTTCCCCCCTCCCTCTCAACCAGAGCTGAACTGATCACTATCACTACCACCATCAGTTTCCACAACCATCACTAACAACCCCCTCCCCCTCTTCCTCACAGTCTACGGTAGCGGGTACAGCGGCGGGATTGACGTGAGGGACCAAGGCGCCGCTGCCACCACCACCACCACCACCACCAAGGCCTGGGTGTGGGAATAGCAGGCTCTACTCAACCAACCATCATGTTATATCCACCACATTCACTCACACACCTCTCTCACTCATAGCTGGTCACTCACTGTCCACCTCTACTCACTTATATATCTCTCTCCCTCTAACCTTTCTCTCACTCACACTTGCTCATTAACTTCCCTCACTTCTTTCACTCACACTTGTTCCTTTACCTGTTTCATTCATCCTTGCTAACCTACCTTTTTCTTAAGGCCAGTCCACATGATCTGTGGGCACCTGTGGCGTTGGAGTGTGGTAATAAGAGAATGCTGTGAAAAGGGTCGTTCAGTCATGATGAACTGAAGGGTCATACCTGCTTCTCGTCCACCGATTATAGTGTGTTTCGTCACCATGCCTCGAAACTGATAGGTAGTGCGTTCGAATACAAGAGGTGCCCAAGCCTTTCCTCTTGCCCCCAGCCACACAAACTTCTCATTCTTCCACACTCACCCACCTGTCTCTCACTTTCTCATTTTTCTCAGATCATCTTCCACCTTGCTCACCCACCTCTCTTCATCCTCATTCCCTCACAATCCTCTCTCATTCAGCCTAGCTCCATACTTTCCTCTCTCACTCACTTACTTCTTTTATATGTTAATGATTAACCAACATAACGTGCCTGTATCAGCAATCAATAAACTCACGAAAAGTGTCATGTGTTTAAGGTGCCAGGTGTTTAAATCAATAGGAATGGGACGGCTGAGAGAAGAAGAGGTAGACTATGAATCGGGTGAGAGAGTGAAGTACTGTACTCGTATAGAGAGGGGAGCATATGAAGGATTATGGTGTTGCGATGTTGCTGCGTCGGGACAGAAATGCCTGCAGGTTCCATTGTAAAGACCATCCTATACAGAATGTGGTAACAAATATACAGTAAGTTCTTGTAAGTACAGTATGTCTGTAATGTTTTCTAAAATAACATCCTTCACACAAACGAAAATGTAAATAGAAGGAAAAAAGTAAACAGGTTTTATGGGTGGAAATGAAACACTAACAGGCAATCTGTTCGTAATTTTCTATGAATTTAACGAAAAAAAAGAAGCATATAACGAGGGCTTCCTGTATTATACACAAGAACAGCTGTACAGGTTGTTGCTTTATCCCTGTCTGTCTGGCCGTGCAGAACCCATTGGGCAGAAGCAAGCAGCGACCTTCCTGTAGCAGGCAGTACCTTGACAGGGTCAGAACAGGGTCCTTTCATATGGTGAGGTGCATGGGAAATGGAGGAGGCATAGCCCCCAAAAGGATGAGTTGTGTATAAGAGATATGTATGAAGAGTAGTCTCATCTTGGACAATTGGTAAATGTGGTTGAGTTCTCCACCTGGGAGTGTTGTGAAGGTCAGTTACTGTTACCAGGTCTTGGCCCCATAACTCTATCTATGTACCTATCTTAAAGGGGATGGCCACAAACAGTGCACTTCATGTCATCTTGCCTCTGCACAAACTTTCACTCATATACCTTATCACCTTATCCCTCCACCTCATCCTCAGCCTCTACCTCCACCTCTTCCTCTCCAACTCCCTCACATACAGTCTCCTAGACACTCTCATTTTCCATATATCTTCATATAGCCACTCCATCTCAGGGGACTTCAAATGCTTTCCAGCACATCCACAATAATACTCCAATGCTCTAAAACTTCCTTTTCCTGTCTGTCTCTTTCCACATAACTCCACCTGATCTTTTTGGACATTTCACATCCCACTCTTGCCTCCTGATCTTTTTGGACATTTCACATCCCACTCTTGCCTTGTACCATTCCAGCAGAGTCCAAGCTTCACTTCTGTATATTCAAGTGTGAATCACAACACTGTCATACAACTATTTCTTTACTTCCATGTTCACCTTCCTATTCTTTGTCACCACCCTAAATGTTTCTGCAACCATCCTTCCCCACTGTACCCTTTGTAACATTTCATTCTCCAAACTCCCATCCCTTCTCACCACACTACCAGAATATATGAAAGCACTAACATTTTCCATTTCTTGACCATTTACCCTACTAAACACTCCATGGGTGCATTCTTTTAAAAAGCCATAACTCTACTATTTGCAGTATTTCCTTTCAAACTTGTCAGTGGGGATGAGTCTTCACATGGTGCTGCCATTGTCCTGGGTGGAGAGAACCAGCTGCTGCTCTTGCCTGTGAAGAGAACCTCCTCATCTTGCCCTGTGCCCTGCAAGGAGGATCCCAGTCCAGCCTGGCAGGTTATTTCTTTGTGTGGAGGTAGCTAGCTCCCTACATTGTTTTTTACACAAAAAGAAATGACTCTCCAGCAGTCATTTCCCTGCTCCTCACACCAGTCGGATACAGTGAGAAAATCCTGGGCCCCCTGAATGATATACTTGCCCAGTTTGCTCCCTACATATCACAAGCACCAGACAAGTACATGGATCCATTCAATGTAACTCTTGCAGAGAATGGATCCACACCACATGCAATACACTTACAAATGCCAGACAGTACCAGAGTACATTTTTTTTTTTTTTTTTTTTAATGCAAGGAAGAAGGAACCAAAGGCCATGGGCCCAAACACCATTCCTTCCAAGAAAAACAAAAACAATATGAGAGAGAGCCAAATTCAAGATTCGTTCATTTCAAAATGACTGGACACACTGCGTCTGAAAGGCTGGAGATCATAGGAAGCAGAGAATACAGCCAGAGGAAGACAGTTCCAGAGTTGACCAGTTGCATAAATGAAGTACTGGGAGTAATGATTAACTCTTGCATTAGAGAGATGGACAGAAAAGGGATGAGAGTTTGTTGCTAAATGGGTGCTATGTGCCCATTGTGGAGGTGGAGGGATTCAAGCAGACAGCTCAGAGGAACAGTGACCGTTGAAGTAGCGACAGAAAAGAGATAGAGGTGCACCAGTGCAGCGAAGAGACAGAGGTTGAAGGGAATCAGTAAGAGGAGGAGAGTTAATGAGATGATAAGCCTTTGACTCCACCCTATTGAGAAGAGCTGCATGTGGGAAGCCTCCCCACATATGAGAATTGAACTCCACACAGGGGCGAATAAAACCCGTGTACAAAGTCAACAACTGTGCAGCAGTAAAGAAAGTTCAGAGTCGGCTTAGCACACCTAATCTCTTTGAAGCAGATTTCACAAGAGATGTAATATGTTCTTTCCAAGATAAATCCTGAATGAATGAAACCCCAAGCATGTTCAAGGATGATGCTGGACACTGAGCTGGACATTATTAAACATTAGTGTGTAATCCTGTGGAAGATTATGTCGGGTTGATAGGTGTAAGAACCTAGTTTTTGATGCATTAAAAACAACAAGATTATTTTTACATCAATCAGAGATACAAGCCAAGTCAGACATAAGGTGTGCCATAGACTCATTCCTTGTTTGTTGAAGTAACTACTGAGATGGATGTTGCGGGAACCAAATGGAAAGGTGAAGGGTGGAATCATCATCATATGGGTGGACAGGGTTAGATGTACAGCTTAGAAGGGTATTGATGAATAAAAGGAAGAGAGCTGGTGATAGGACAGAGCCCTGAGGAAC
This sequence comes from Birgus latro, assembly GCA_018397915.1. Classification (NCBI taxonomy): domain Eukaryota; kingdom Metazoa; phylum Arthropoda; class Malacostraca; order Decapoda; family Coenobitidae; genus Birgus; species Birgus latro. The sequence continues at coordinate 29,689 of JAGKTI010006268.1, read as the reverse complement.
ACCACTGTTGATAGATCTAGGAGAAGAACGATTGCCATCTACAACAGCGACTATAGAATGACCAGAAAGGAAGCTAGAGATGAAGGCACAGATAGAAGGATAGAAACCGTAAGAGGGCAGTTTGGAAATTAAAGATTTATGCCAGACTCGATCGACAGTCTTTGAGATGTCAAGTGCAATGGCAAAGCTTTTGCCAAAGTCCCAAAAGGAGGATGACCAGGAGTCTGAAAGGTAGGTGAGAAGATTGCCAGTGAAGCATCCCTGATGGAACCCATACTGATGATCAGAAAGAAGGTTGTGACAGAAAGATGCTTTAAGATTTTTCTGTTAAGAATTGATTCAAAAACTTTTGAGATACAGGATGTTAAAGCAATTGGACGATAGTTAGAGGGTAGGGAGTGGTCACCCTTCTTTGGGACTGGCTGAATGAAAGCAAACTTCCAGCAAGTAGGAAAGGTACAAGTTGACAGACAAAGGCGAAAGAGTTTACCTAGGCAGGGTGTAAGCACAGAAGCACAGTTCTTGAGGACAGCAGGATGGACTCCATCAGGACCATATGCCTTGTTAGTATTGAGACCAGTGATGGCAGAAAATACATCAACTGAAGAAATTTTAATGGGTATGTGCAGGTTGAGGACGTGATGGGAAGCGTTAGGAGGAACACGTTAAGGTGGTTTGGGCATGTGGAGAGGATGGAGAGTGAAAGAATGACGAGGAGAGTGTATGTGAGTGAGGTGGAGGGGACGAGAGGGAGGAGGAGGCCGAGGATGAGATGGAGGGATGGAGTGGAGAGGTATATGAGAGAGGGGGGTGTGAGTTGGGAGCGTGGTAGTGAAATGGCAGGGGACAGAGTGACATGGAGGTGATTTGTTTGTGGCCACCCTGTTCGGGATTGAGGCGTCTGGCAACAGATAGATAGATAGATGTGTCAGGTGAAACACCTCTATACACTCCTCGTGTCATACCAAACATAATTCCTCCCACCCCCTCCAACAACTCTAGTCACACAACTACTGACACCTCAAATTCTACTACAAAAACACACATTACCTGTTATTTTCAAAAGCACTTACATCAAAACAAGTCACCAAATTTCACAATTGCATGTATATTACAGAATGTCTCATATGAACTGTCATATTTTATCTTCCATTGAAGATTTCTTAAGTATCTAAGAATGTATTACAGTATACTTCCCCATCATAGGTGGTCAGCCAATCCCTAGGAGATAAAGCAACTCACATTCCACAGAGTTTAATGCTGTAAAACAAAAAAAGAGGGGTGGGGGGGGGATTTTCTATGCATGTAGTCTGTACTGCATGGTGCCTGATTAAGTTTGTGAGACGACTTTGGTAGGTAATATGACAACTGGATGTCACATGACCTGGGTCAACTGGGACCCACTGTCAAACTGTAGTATTTCATGGCAACCACCCCATCTGTTCTTGATTTCCCTAATTACCCATTCACATCTTTTCCAATAAATAACACTAATTTAAAACCTCCTACCATGCTTCAATATACTCTAAGAACTCTGCTTTCATTCTAGCCACTTGATCTTCTGTTGGAGCATACTCACATACAGTCATACATGTTTGTGCTACTATCTTCAGGTTTACTGGTATAATTCTTGATCCAACTGACCAATGTACCCTTATATTCTCCTTCCATCTCTAACACAGCACTGAATACACCTTCTTTTGCTCTCTAATTAAAACCAGATGGACAATAAAATGTTACATCTATATCAAGGGCATTACTGATTATTTCACAGGTACCTTGTGTCACACCACATTAAAGTATGCCATAACTAAACATTCTGATTTAAAGAAATTCTTTAGCAAGCATATGCAGACATCATAATTAAGCCCTACAGAAACAAAGGTGGATATTCCAATGCTGAAAATGAATGTACCTCAAGAACTGCTTAAATGCAGCCAAGTTGCTGAAGTAGTTACTGAGTCCATACCTGTATTCTAGTCAGCTATGAAGGCTCCCTGGCACCTCCCCCTTACCAGTGTACTACTGTAGCTATATGGCCCATTAATATTCACTTTTATGTTACTCATACAAAAAAAAAGGTACCTGTGTACAGAGGTCTGAAGTTGTTTAATCAGATAAAGAAAGGTACAGAGAAGGTTTGGGAAAGTATGATCAGGGAAACTGTGAAGACTGATGAGATGAAATTTGGGTTTCTGCTTGTTTGTGCAAAACAGATTCAATTTTCATAGTAAAACAAGTACACATGTTCATGATAAAGACACAGCTCAATTTAGTTTTTGTGGGTTTGAACAAGACCTTAGATAGAGTGCCCAGAGAGATCACACAGTGAACAATGTGAAACCTGGGACAAAAAAGTGGGTGATATGCATGGTAATGAAAATTTATGATGGCTCAAGAACACACTTGAGTGGGTGTTGAGTCAGAAAGGAGTTAACAATTATGGTGAGAGTGCACGATAGGTATGTCCTGAGTCCCCTTCTGTGTATTGTGGTGTCTGAAGTAATGTAACAGGATTTCAAGCTTGGGTTGCCATAAGGGTTGTTGTATGTAGAGGATTCAGAAAGTGGTGGGAGGATATGCAGTCTCAGGGTCTGAGAGTGTATGTGAGGAGGACAACAATTATGGCTGGCATGGTGGACCAAGGCTCGTTAGTCAAGAATGGACGGTGACCTTGTACCATGTACAGGAGAGGAGTTGGTAGTTGTTGTTCCTTAACTCTAGTCTGAAAGGCCAAGAACACCCACTGACCACAAACAAGTAACTGCTTTTGTGGGGCGATCCAACAAGTACAGTACAGTACCATGTGGGGAACCAATGCCTCACCAAGGTCAGATCAGGGTCCTTCCCATGGTGAGATCAAGTGAAATGTAGTGTCTGTGGAGGGTTGGTACATAAAAGATACAGCAGTGTTACAAGTAGACTGCAAGGTTTTAACTGAGTTTAACATAAATGAGGAAGGGTATGAGGTTTAGCCAAGGTTGGAGATACTGTACATGTAGTTATTCATATTAACAAATATAGTCAATCAGGGTTAAAAAAAAGCATAGGGCAAGTTGGAGTAAAAAGTAACACAGCCCTGCCAATCTTTATCTGTTGCCTAATTTTTCTAGTTTCTGATATGGTGATAGGCCTACCTATACTCCATATTATGTGTATGCAGATCTGCCCAACAATGATTTGGTGCCAGGTCATGATCAAACAAAGAATTTTTATTTTATTTTTTGCTCATTTAACTTTTATGGCATTTTTTCTTTAAGTAATGCCACTTTAGGTGCTATGAATGCACTGCATTCATTCTGCTTTCAGGTGATCAGTGATAGTTGCCCTTAAGAGCCAAACCAAGAGACAGGACCTGCCTGCTTTTGTAACTCCAGTATAGATATGTGTTTTTTTTACCCCGGGTACAGACACCCCAAAGGGATAATAAAAAACCTAGGCTTCTTATTGCAACTAAAAAAGCAACAAAGCAAAAAATACAACAAAACAGGAGTGTGAGGTGCAACAAAACTTCACATTGAAGATAAACTGCATGGAAAGCAATACAGTTATCACTCTGAAGAAGCAGAAGTTCATGAATGCTTAAAAAATGTAGTTAAGTTTGCATTTCCTTCTCCTAAAAAGGCACAACATTAGAAGAATGTGAAGTTTGCATGAATCAGTCCAAACAAGTAAGGTACCAGTATATATAAAGGACAAGAAGGCACACAGAGAGCGCATACCACCGTCAGTGTGACTGCAGGATCCTGATCCTGATCTGGATCTGGATCTGCCCCCAAATTTAATCAATTCTTTTTTGGCCAATGGCTCACCCTTCCACGAAATTTTATTGAAATTCACTGGGAACTTTTGGAGACACTGTGTGAACAAATAAACAAGAAGCACAAACACAGGTGAATACATAACCTCCAGCTTCGCTGGCCGAGGTAAAGCCTTCGTTCATAACTGAAATCATGTATCTACATTCAGAATGTATGATGTAATTTTTTTTTTTTATCTAATCATTGGTTATGTCTGAGTGTGTTGTAAACATAAATAAGGAAAATTCAAGAGTTTTTGGAAGCTATATTTCCATTAGTTTCAGAGTTTTTGTTAGATATATATATTTTTTTTTACCCCAAAAACAGTTATCATTTTCCCAATTCACCATAGTAAAAAAAAAAAAAAACATATTCTTTAAAATCTCAGCACTGACTGGTTGTATAATTTTCATTCATATGTCATGTTTTAGGTTGTTATGTACCCACTACCATGTGATATCCAGTCTGCCCATTTACTTCAAAACAGAATCAGTGAAGCAAAGTTAAGAAAAATTGTTTTTATTTACCCTGATTGACATTATTTCATGATCTGACAGTTCCTTAAAAGCAGTGATAAGAAACAGGAAAGTGAGCATGGAAGTGAAAATGTTACTACATGACAGTATTGTGATACCAACTCTAACGTATGGAAGTGAAGGGACCTTGTTGGAGGGACGAAAGTCAAGAGTGAGGGCAGTGGCAATGAGTTATTTGACAGGAGCATGTGGGGTCACATGGAGAGACAGACTGACAAATGAGGAAGAGAAGGAGCATTGTGGTGTGGATGTGGATGTGATAGGAAGCGTTAGGAGAAACACACTGAGGTGGTTTGGCCATGTGGAGAGGATGATGAGTGAGAGACTGATGAGGAGAGTGTATGTGAGAGAGGTGGAGGGGGGGAGAGGGAGGGGGAGGCCAAGGATGAGATGGAGGGATGGAGTGAAGTATATGAGAGAGGAGGGTGTGAGCTGGGAGCAGGGCTGTGAAATGGTGGGAGACAGGGCGATATGGAGGCGATTTGTTTGTGGCCACCCCTTACGGAATTAAGGCGTCTGGCAATAGATAGATAGACCGATGGTTCTATATATAAGGTGTAGTAGAGGTGTGAGGAAATTTTCCATTTGCTTTATAGTGCTGTACTGAAAAAAATTCGCAGTATTATTCCTGAAAATAAGCATGATCAGAACACTCACAGACATATTCTACCAGAGTCTGAATAAGAAATATACATTTTATTTAATACTGCAACAATCCCACAAAGAAACAAACATACTCCTGATTATTTCTGCAGTTATCTCATTACTGAGGCAAAGGATTATTAACATAAAGGAAATGCCATCTGAATTAAAGTACAAAATAACATATTTTTGTAAGTAAGTTTCTGGTTTTCATGCAATTACAGGCAGTATTATCATAAAATGTCACAACTCTCACATGAGTGCACCATTTTCAAATGTTGCAACTTTTCACATATGACTCATTCTATAAACTGAGACATTAGTATTTCAGCTTGACAGGAAGCTAAACAACTTTAACAGATATATTTTCTGTGACTCATATAGGACTTATTGGCAAAAAGGGTCATTAAAAAAAATAGCAGCTTTTAACACGGAATGTCATTTATGATACTATATTTCATGTAAAGAACATAAAAATAACAGTGTAGTATCTGTACCATAAATTAATACACAGTAATTACAAACTAGAAAGAACTCAGAGAGTGCATACCTCCGCCAATGCCATTAAAATGCATCCGGATCTGGATCTGCCCCCAAATTTAAAAAAAACCTTTCTAGGTCCTTGACCCACCTTTCCACAAAATTTCACTAAAATTCATTGAGAACTTTTGGAGATACTATGTGGGATACTTTGGATCCGGATCAGGATCTGCCCCAGTATTTAATAATTTCTTCCTTGGGCCACGGCCCACCCTTCCACAATTTTTCATCAAAATCCATTCATAACTTTTTGAGCAATTCTGGATCTGGACCCATGGATATAAGATCTTGATCTGGATCCACCCAAAAATATAATCAATTCTTTCCTGGTCCATGGCACACCTTTCCACTTAATTTCATTGAAATTCATTGAGAACTTTTGGAAATATTATGCAGGACACTCCAAATCCAGATCAGGATCCAGCCCAAAATCTAATTACAGTATTTCTTTTTTGGCCCATGGCCCACCCTTCCACAAAGTTTCATCAAAATCCATTACACTTATTGTGTAATTCTACCAACTGACAGATGGACAAACAAACAAACCAACGAAGGGTAAAACATAATCTCCTTAGCCGAGGTAACTATAGGGTCTGGACCCTATAGGGTGTTTTCCACTGAGTACAATTGCTGCAGATCTGACGAGTGCTTCCTTAACTGAACGTTGTCATCCGTGCAGCTTTATCCAACAGATTCCATTCTTACAGACGGGAGGCTAGGAGTTCACTCTGTTGTTTAGTAATTATTAGATTACAGACCAAATCAATGAGTTGAGGCTGGGTGATGAAATGCAGTTTCTTGTCAGCTTCAGGTCGTGGGTCATACGTGGAATCATGTGATCCTGGTTCGTCGGAGCTGTTCGTGTCATCACCTGGTATTTCAGATGGTGGTTGAAGAACAGGCATATCACTTGAATGTCTGACAGGGCGAATACCAGACTGAAGATCTGGGTAAACAACAGCTTTTTTGCCCTTCCGGTTGCGACCTGTAGTGAGAAAAGAAAAACACCATATAGCACTTATTTTGCATTTAGAAAAAAATGAGATGTCTAGTGAGAAAATTCTAACTGGAAAGGGACATAAAGGGAAGAATACTTACCTGTGATATATACTTAGCTTGATTTCACCTATCCTATCAGGAAAGGAACTGATACAGATGCAACACATGGATTTGGCAACTTGCAATGGTGCTCTTTTGCTTACAAGCATGTGATGACAACAAAGAATCATTTGTCTATAATATGTCACACAGGCACCAAGAACAGCATGATAAAATTTCAGGCAAATTTTTTATATAAGTACCATACTCTGCTCATTAACAACAGTGCCACTGAGAAGGCCTCCCGCTAACTTGGGGAGATAATGCCAGAGAACACCCTGAAAAAACCATGGGGCATAACTAAAATTATTCCCTATTATTTCATTCAAGAGTTTTAAAATTTGCTTAAGTATACCTCAGCTAGGTATGGCACAAAGGGCATGGCTTTCACTGTTAGATTTGGTTAGCGAGGTTTGCTTTGGGTTAATTTTCATTTTATAAACCTTCAGAAGAATATGCTGATAACTCTGAAGGGTGCTCATGGTCAGTTCCCAAGGACGCCAATATTCCCCTTAAAGATAAATAAATAATGAAAAAAAAAAATGAACAAGTGAACGGAGCTGGCATTACATTAGACTTGTGGTCATGTTACCATACTAGCAGAATGATGTAAAGAAGTGAAGTCATACCTTAACTAGGCCTACATGAAACTCACATCAAAGATAACACAGGAACATTTAAGTTACTCATATACCAATTATCTGTACCCTGAACAACATGCATAATTGAACAGATCTTGAATATGGCTGTTATCTTGTTTTTATTTTTTCTTGGAGGGAACAATCTGTGGGCTCCTGGCCTTTGGTTCCTTCTTCCATGCACAAAAAAATAAATAAATAAAAATAAAAATAAAGAACTACAGTATGTGCATAAGTAGCAGCCGGGTGGCTACAGGGTGCAGGCGTGTGCTACAATGCCCATATGCAGCCTTCGACATAAACGCTGAGGGTCTTGCCCTTCCCATCACATCCACAGCATCGTGAAACAGGCTGGAGCCAGTGATAGTTTCTTGTCCTAGAAGAGTGATGTGGAAGGGCAAGAAAAACCCCTAGGACGAGAAACGAACATGGATGGCTGTACCTGTGGTGCCGCAGCACAAGGTAAATGCCTCTGCACGCGAGAGGAGTACAATGCATCGGCTGCTGACCCTGAAATGGAATGTGGTAAACTGGAACAAAATCGTGATGCCAGTGTGAAGCTAAATTTCGTCTGGGATTGTGAGCTCTCATGCTCGCAAAAAGCCAGGTGTACTATTTCTGTAGCTAAGCAGTTTCCTGAATTTGAGGTACTGTTCAAAGGAGGTAGGACACGTCCATACATAACAGTGAGAAGTGACCATGCTGTGGATTAATTGATTAGTGATGGCTTTAATGGTGATGTTCTGGAAGCAGTTGTTACCAACTGCTCCCAGACCAGGATTATTATTCATAATGTTCCTGTCTACTGGGTAGTGAAGGATCTTGCAGCTCCAATAAATGTCCTGTGGCTGAAGAGAAGAATGGTTGGCAAATATCTGAGGCCACAGCTTATTGCTCTGATGAAGGGGGAGACACCACAGACAGTTTTCATCAGGTCACTGGAATACAGGAAAGCTGCATGCTATGTTTCGAAGCCTGACCTCCGATGCCGCTGCAGCAGGTGGGGGTATTTGGCATGGAAGTGCAGTGCAGCATACTGGTGTTGATTTTGTGCTGGAAGGCATGACAGTAGCACCTGCCTAGAAAAAACCAAGAGAGGTGAATGCTGCAAACCCAACTGCTGCAACTGTGGAGGGGAGCACAATGCCCATTTGTCCTTGTGTACCCCAGAAGCAGGGTCGCCCCTGGCACCACAACACACTGCAGCACAAGCCCAGGTAGCACAGCCATCACTGCTGGCACCGACCAATGCCTGGGAGGTGTGTCAACAGGCCTCAAATTTCCCACAGCTAGGGACAACAACTACTGCCTCACCTGTGCACAGTCAGCCATTAGTCTGTCCTGCTGAATCCCCGGCAAGTAAACCTCCACATGATGAATCCAGACAGCATGACACCAGTCTACGGGATGTCACTGGGGACCTCCACTCAGCTGTGTAGGACCTAGTCATCCCAAAGACTTTGCCGGGTCAAGCAGCGTCTGCAGCAAGAGGAGGACTACCTTGTCAAGTCTACCATGGAAAGCAGGGATTCTGCAGCAGCGTGCGACATGTCTGAGGCTTCTGGCCCTCCAGGCCATGGCGGAGGGGAGGAGCCTGTGGGTGGACAAATGAACGCAGGGGCTTGTGCAAAGGGAGAAACTATGGCAGCTCCCAGTGCCCAGGATGAAAAACTTGTTCAAGGGAGGTTAGATGAAGTGTGCCAAGACCTGGGAGAAATGAAAAAGGAGCTATGGCACTGTGAGGTGAGGATGAGCCAGTTAATGGCAAGGATAAAGCCCAGGGTTAGATCCGCTTATACCTTACCATACCTTTCTAACCTGGAATGTAAATGTCTTAAGGACTCAACTTATTGATCTAAACTCTTACATTACCATGCATAAACCAGAACACGGCTGCCTTGCAGGAGGCAGGCCGTCATCTGCCCCACAGGAGAGGTTACAGTGTTCTATAACTTCTTATGCTGACTGAGAAAATCTCATGGTTAATCATACAGGTATGTAAATCTGTGACTTTCCATTCTCCATAAACACCCTGTATTTGTACCACAATTCTTGAATGTACATTTACTATATGTATTGTAACCCACACAAATAGCTGCTGTTCTTCAAACTATCTTACATTTCTCGGCCCCATTCGCAACGTTATTCAGCATTATACATACTGTATTTTGCTTGTATATCTACATCATAGCCGCACAGACTACGTCTTCCACAGCTTAGCCATTGACTCTAACAAATATACCGCTCACAACAATGCACAAGAAAACACTGGTGTGTACCACGGAAGGGCTTGTATAAAACAATTAAATAACTAAATAGGTTAGTGGTGAAGTTCAGAGACAATGAGCCAGAAGGAGTGAGTGGAGCCATGTGGGTGAGTGTTCTGGCCATCATTCACTGACCCCATACGACTCACTGATAAGGTGGTACGATGTCAGCATCTTCGGCTGTGGCTACTGCTGACATGCTGTACGACCATACTGCCCTGACATTACTTCTCACTTCTGTGCGTAATATGTCTTATAAATTCATTTACATCTCTGAACATACTATAACTAATACTTTTTAAAGGGCATGTGCCTACGCCCAAGATTTTGTAACCAATGACCATATAAAACTGTATCTGCTGAAGGTGTGTGGCAAGAGCTATCACTTTCTGGTGTTGTGCACGTACTTCGTACACCTTTACAACAATAAATATCATCAAATCAAAATAACTATGCCCAAGCTAAAGGAGCTGTTTGAAAGACAAGGCAATCCTAAGGACCTATCCGTCATCTTCTGAAAGGAATAATCGAATTACAGTATTAATCGTGATATGTGTTCAGCTTAACCGATGGTTTAGAACCTCAACAAGAACAAGTTATATTTCAATACATATTACTAACCCAGCAACTATTAATTTACTGGAGTAAACGTTTTCGCCTGGCGCGGCTGGTCAGAATGTTTACATACAATGTTTACATTGACTACAGGGAGAACAAGCATATTCGAATTTTGCTCTGTGCACCTTACGGCATGTAATACTAAAAAGGTTGTTTCTTATGATAGATGTAAACTCAGTTTCTTTGCAGATATCGGTATTTCAAAAAAAAAAAATGTGACTCAGTAATCCCCGTAACACAAGAAATCGCTCAGTGGAGTGGATCATCATACGCGTAGCACCCCATATAACCAAAATAACTCAATAAATAGATAAATAAATAAATAAATAAATAAATAAGTAGATAAATAAATAAAGTATTGAATAGTTAGCCCTTGAATCCTAAACCACAACAGTTTTTTATGAAAAGCATTTTGGAGAAAACAAATTTTAAAGGGTAGGCTAAAGTTTTTCGTTACTCCCGTTGTCATTACCTTCATAGTTCGTCTTGGTTTGTCCTCCTATTCTTAGGTCTCAATCCCATCCCGTCTGTTCCCTTGCATTTTCTGTCTGACTTATTCTTCTCTGTCTTTCTGTCCACCTGTTTCCTCTTTATCTTCCCTCTCTTTCTTCAACCATAGCTTATCTTTCTTTCTACGCTTCTTCCTTTTCTCCTCCATCACCATTCTTTTTGTTCCTTTCCTTCTCCTGTGCCTGCCTTAATATTTCTTTGTCTCCATATCCACCGTTATAACTGCAATTATACAAGCGTCACTCAGCTCACTCCCTTTCCTCTGAAAGGGGGATGGTGGACTGAAGGAGGGGGGACAACTTCAGCTTGCAGTCTGTAGGGTACCGTTCAGATGAACTTATGGCTTCAACTGCTACTACTCTTTGCTTCTGCTGTAGTTTATTCTCCTTCCCTCTTCCTTTTGTTCCCTTTCCTGATATCTTCTTGTTTTACTCTCCCTCCCTCTCCCATTGTCTACCTCATCCTGCTCTTCTCTTGCACTCTGTTATCCTCTTACTTCTCCTTTTCTCTATATTTCCTTTTGTTCACTTGTTATTCTCTCTCGTCCTTCTGTGCACTTGTTTGTTTTCATATACTCTCCCTTCTTTTTTTTCTCTCTTCTTGCTTTCTCTTTGCATCTCGTGTTCTGCCTTCTTCCTCCCTTTCTCTTCTGTTTCCTAATTTCCTCTATCCATATCTAACTCTTCCCTCATCTCCAATTTCTTGCTTACTCTTAATTGTTTCCCTGATCTTCCTTGCCCTTCCTTTTCTATAGTTTCCTTATTTCTTCTATCCATGACTTATTCTTCTTCCCCTTTAGTCTTTTTTTTTTTTTTGCAAGTGGATTAAGAACCTAGCTTTTATTTATAAGCACAGAATCAACAACACCACTTACACTTACAAAGGGCAATTAAAAACCACAAGGATGTACATTAACAGATTTTATTATTTCATTCCTTTGATCAAGTTGGTATGACAAGATTTCTGATTGGCTTAGGAGGCTCTTCAATACCTCTTCCTCATAGTGTATTTCTACTTCGATTAAAGAACAAGTAATATTTTTTTCCCCTCTTTAACTAGTCAGACTTTAAGCACAGGTCGTGAAGATGCTATTTTTTTGAAGGAGACATGATATATTTTTTAGTACTTCTTCCGACTGTACAAAATTAGCAGTTAGCCTACCCGCTGTACAAGATTAGAGGTACGATAGATCTAATATTTCCTGTAGCGACCGTACAGGCTTCAGACTTCATAATGGTACGTTAATATTCTCATTCAATGATATTTACAGAATCTATCTTGATACAGAATATTAACAAACAAGAAAATATTAATGTGCCAAATACAAAAATATACTGATAAGGAAGACGTGCGAAAAAGCCTCCTAAGCTGGTGAACATACGACTCTTCTGTGGATCACAATGGTCTCTGTAGATAGCTGGATGGTACAGATCTTGAATTTGGCTCTCTGTTGTCTTGTTTTTGCCTTTTCTTGGAGGGAACAATCTTGCGGGCTCCTGGCCTTTGGTTCCTTCTTCCTTGCACACACACACACACACACACACACACACACCAGCAGAATGAGCCCTGTTTTCGTCACCATATGGGAAATCGTCGCACCTCTACCTGAGCGATTAGTTTGCTTGCTACACCTTAGTATTCTCTTGTACGCTACTGAGTGTGGCAGTGGGAGCAGGAAATGAATAAATAATGCGGATAAACGTTTATAAAGCTGACTACGGCGTCCCTACAACACACGGGACAACGCCAGGCAGATCAGGAGAGAAGAGTTATATATGGACGATCCTATATAACTCAGAGGAAGAGATATTACAAAATCTCCTGAGCCGAGAAGAATACGTCCCAAATAAGTTCAGAATATAGTGTAGCGAATAAGATTAGAAAATAATTTGTGTATGTGTTGTTTAATGTATTGTTTTGGTCAATATTTCCTTTACACGTCCGGGAGCTACGAATTAACCAAAATTTCTGTTCTTCCAACCCACTTGCTTATACTGTTATAGCTTTTTGATGATGATCGTGATGACGGTGGTGGCGGTGGTGTGCAAGAAATAATTACTAAGTGCACTGACTATTGAGTCTGACCGTAACTGTAATGACTATTGACTGTACTGGCTGTGACTGTATTACAGTAATAACTGTAACTGTACTGATTATATTTGTATTGACTGTACTGACTGTAACATTGATTGTAACCGAATTTACTGACTGTATTCACTCTAACAGTATGTAAATATGTGCACGCTTACTTGGCCTAACCTGGCATACAAAAACACAATTATAAAGAGATCAGATTTTCATGGATAACCTATAATGGATAAGGGTGGTGTTTACTGTGATTGTTTCTGAAAAATCGAAGAGTTTTTTTTAGATTAGCCTCATAAAACGCAGCCCTGATCCTTATATTGATGTAATTATTCTTTCCTTACACACACCCACACACACCCACACAGATTACTTATTACTCGTTATTCATTATTTACTTTAGCGATTACTGACTCCTCCCAACAGACCACCATAGATAAAAAGATGTATCACTATGAAATTTGATTATGGAAGTGAACAGGTAGATTTATGCGATACAAACCATCTCTTTTCTTAGTCACCTTACGATACTAAAACGAGGAACGTCGATAATTCATTCCGATTATTTACAATTTGAAATATTATGACACGTCTAAATTTCACCGTACGACACTAATATAAGTAGCGTGGAGTATTTACCCCACTGCAATACTTTTACGATACTACTTATCACCATACTTTCTCACGAGTATGTAAACAGTTCTTTTTAAACGCTGGCTTAATCTCTTCAGTGCTATGACGTACTTTCCTATTTTATTTTTTCTACTACTCGACCATTTCATTTGACTTAGATCTCTAGCAGTGAAGGGGTTAATGATGGCTCTATATAGGCCTAACTCCCCCATTTCAAAAATCTATCTTACGTTAAACAAAATCATCAGAATATAACATAAAATAAATGTAAAGTCATTAGATTGAACGGGTAACATATCTAATATTGACTTTATTTACTCTAACGCCGGAAAATTTTACCAGTCACTTCTGAGGTGCTTTTGTAGACTGATAACAAATGATTACTCAAAACCTTATGCAAGTGGATAAAATCAGCTAGGCCTCAGGGAACGGAATTTGTAATCTATGGTCAGAAGTCAGAGCGTGGCCACTCGTCACATACATGCACCTGAACACCGCACTCCCAATCTGATCATGTAAACCGACCCTGGATTCATTTTTTTTAACCTTTCACTATACTGACGATTTTACGTTTTTCTTTCTGTTCCCCAGGCGTTTGATAGGACCCATCCACCTCCCAGCACAACCACCACCCCCCCTCCCACACCCACACCCACATTACAGCTGCTGGACACCATAATTCAGAAATAAGGTCACTTTGTGCTTTGCAACTTTACACACACAATAGATCAACAGACCTATGATGACAACTAGAGCTATTGATTTTCTGAGGTTTTGGCTCGCCCTTCCCCAGCATTCCTCAGTACAGCTTGTAGTTACTGAATTTCAATAACCAGATAAACTTTGGCCGTGTAATTTTGCTTTACATGTACAACAGATTTATGATAAAGGCAAAACCTATTAATATTCAAGGTTCTAGCCCCCCCACCCTCCGTCTCCCCTTCCAGTACCCCAAAGTGCATCATAACTAGTAGAAATTGCAGCTTAGTAGTCTTCACCTCTGGTTCCGCAATTTTACCATCTATCTATCTACCTATCTATCTATCTATCAGTTCGTCCATAAAAAACCAGGCGCCTAAATCCTAAAAGAGAAGGCTCCAATCAAACTGCCTCCATGTTGCCCCGTCTTCCCCAGTCAGGTTGTCTTCCCTCCACACCATCCTCAAGTCACATTACCTCTCCGCCCCACCTCTCCATCTCATCTCCAATATTCCTCACCCTCTTCTTTCATTTCACACCCACTTTCCTGGTCAGTCTCCCATGCTACGTTTTCTCCACATGATCAACTCTACGCACGGCGTAATTTTACAGGAAAGGTCAAGCTATTGATTTCAAAGGTTCTAGGTCTCCTCCAACATCTTTCTCCCTCATCCTCATTCAGCACAAGTTATGGACAGCTTACCATTCTAAATGGGCATCTCTGAATTTTAAGAGTTTGTACTTTTGGGTTTCATGCTCCAAGAGGCTGGTTAACTGGTGCATTTATTATTTATTCATTTATTTATTTGTCTGTTATCCTGACTTTTCTGTCATTAGAAAATAAGTTCTTATTGGGTTTCTCCTTCCAAGAGATTATCTAAGCTATGTAATGCAGATACTTGTGCACTAAGTTTTCTTCTGTTCTTCGAATGAAAGTATTTTTGTCATATGCTGTAAGAGGAAGCCAAGTGATATGATGCCTGTTTTTTGTGCAATTACTTCTTTTTAATTTTCATTTTATTTCAACGGGTTACAAAGTTGATATACTGAATATTTCGGTACACTAACTGTACTATCATTTGATACCATGCACATAAATAAACTTGACTAAGGAGGTATAAAAAAAAAAAAAAAGGACCATAAGCTTTTACCTTAATAACCTTCGACTCTAGCATGATTATCTCTTTTGACTCCGAAGGCTCCAGAGTTACGTATGATGGTCCATATATTACTCATTCCACTTCTTGTGTGTTTTGGGGACGGCACAATCAGGGTTACCAGTTTCTATCCTGCACCATTTTCTACTTCCCATAGCTCTTTTCTTACTTTACGGTGGCTGTGTTTCACGTCCACTGACCACATGATTCAGTAGTATTATTACGAAACAAAGTATCGACGCTCATCACACCAGCAAACTGAGTCGTCTCTGCCACACACAAAATTGGAAGAAGCAATAGATGGACCACCCTGTATGCAAAATTCTACGAACTCAGCCCTGCCAGCTTTTTACAGAGGTCAGAGCGGTCATCCCTCAGTCATAGGTATTTATTGGAATGTACAGTACAAAGATTCACTCAACTGGCCTCTAATATCTACATGAAGTTAGTGCAAAAAGTTTGTAAAATGCATCGACTCTTCTACCTTCTTCTATGATCTTGCTATTTTCTTGCTAATTCTACTTTCCACTGCAGCTGATTCTCACTATCAAAATTAGCTTAGGTCACTCAGTACTTCCTATACCTTCATCTGCGCTTTGAAGATATGAATGAACCGTAGGATTTTTGTACTAGTGTTAATTTTCACTGAAGTGAAATCCTCCGTTCACAATCAACTTAACATCATTTTCTGCTTGCTTTATAATCGCCTATACTTTGGATGAATAAATGAAATCTAAAGACCTGCTTGCACACGATTCAAGATTCTTAAACATAAAATTTAATTCAGTTACAAAATATGTGCCATTTAGCACAGCATGTTGTTTCTCTCAAATTTTCTGCTATAAACACAACGTCCTATAGATGTGAGAAAATTTATTAAGCTATTTAGCAATGTATGCCCCTAAAAGTTTTTTAAATCTAAACAAGACTGCATATGGGTGACAAAATACGAGTCGTGTAATGCTGCATTTCCCCCTAAAATTATTGATATAAAAACTGGCGTAACTGAAAAAAAAAGAATAATGTATTATTACAGCACTGCATGTTCCCCAGAATCAGTGATATGGGCCAAGGCAAACTACGCATCAGTTGATAAATCTGTGTCAGTTAGTACGGCATATTCCTCCCCAAAACTGACGCAAACATTGCATATAAATAACAGGATATAACCGTATCATTTATTACAGCTTCCCCCCACCCCCCTTCCCACACAAAGAGCAAAAATTGGGTATCATCTTGTAATGTATGGATCACTAAGTTACTGATATAAACAAAACTGCATACAGGTAAGATGATGTATACACTGATAAACAAAAGTACAAAGTTATAATTAGGACACAACATATCGTTAATAATAAATAAAAACCTCATTCATTTAGCACTGCATGACAACCCAAGAATATGCTCAAATCATCTTTTGTTTGAGTTTTGATTAATGCAAATATGGCCAAGACATTTACTTCTCCCCCCTCCCCCTTCCATACCATTTATAAGGCAATCATGTGGTCGTATTCTCGTGGGCTTAGAACGCTTCCAGGCACCTGTAATTTATTTATTTTTATTTTTTTAATACCACACTATAACCTTTTCACTGAGATGCTGCATTTTTTTTTTCCAATTTTTTCCCACTACCGCCTCTTTCATGAGCGGGAGAAAAAAAAAAAGAACTCGGGGCCAAAAAGTATCTTCAGCTGAATAAAATCGTCTGGCGGCGGCAAGAACAAAATACAAAAAGATGTCGTCGTAGTGAAGAAACTGATATTTTCTTGTACTCCTTTTATTATCTACTAAATACCAACTTAGCTGGTATGAATAACGTCAAGGAAAATATTAGAATATGTTGGTGGATGAAGTGCTTGAAAGGGCACAACAGGGCAGAAAGATCGGTGAGACTCTATGATACAGACATGAGTAGAGTCGGAAATGCATCATCTTTAAGCTTTTTCTGCCTCTGTGGTATTGGCCGATCAAGTATTTCTTGTTTATGACTTCCCGCAGAGGCACTTGGTTTAAAACTTTTATTACATATCCGTACATAATCAGCACTGATCTTGTTTTTTCTTCTACACATATGAATCTATTTCTGACGGAGTTCCTCATGTGTGGGGAAGCGATAGAGGGAAATTTCGTCATTTTGTGCGTGTGAAGAGCACCCAAAGGCAGCACAGTTCTTAGGCATATTTCTGTTAAGGATAAATTATAGGAAACTGGGCTGACCTAACACGACTGAAAGCCAACATTGAACTGAGGTCGGTCCCGGGAGTGGTGAACCTGCAAACGTCATGCGCGCGGCCGTAGGCTACCTATTTTCGCTGGCGAGTGAGTACACAACCTCTTCTTTACACCATGACCTAAACCAACCCAATCCTCCCACGAACGTCATTGCTACGTTATTCTTCTACCGCCAGATACTTTAGTTCAGCTTAGAGAAATTCCTCTTTGGCCTGAAATGGCTGACCTTTTCAGTACAATGACGTATTTTTTCATTTGATTCCTGGTACCTATATATGATTTTAATGGCCTAAGGAGATATCTTTCGTACTGGTGGGGTTCAAGACTGTACTTTAAGCCCATCTACTTCGAAAAGTCTCTCCAAGTCTGAATAAAGTCGCCTAAAGTAGTAAAAATAAGACAAGAATACGTCACAAGATTAATGGGATTAAAACAGCCTTCATTAACCCTTTCCCCCCGAGTTCTATAGTACATCAGATTCTGCCGTCTCATCTTGAATGTGATGGAATTATATTTGTCAGCATTTGAAGGAATTTGGAAGAGTTTTCGAAATGTGAAAGAGTTATCGAAATGTTTGATTAGACCCTTTCAATCCAACAACGTAATTTTCTGGTTTATTCTTCGATGTGTTACAACAGTTTATTCTTTCTACTTCCAGACGATTTCACTGAGTTTACATCTACTAACGAAGGGGCTAATGAAGGCTATATCTAACCCTTGCAATTCATAAAGTCCCTCCTCAACTTAAAAAAAAAAAATGGAGACAGGAAGAAAACATAAGGGTGACCTCGGAACTGAAATGATTAAAGCCAATAATTAAATAAATAAACAAATAAATAAAAATCTTAAATTGTTCCTATTAGATTCACTGTTATCTGAAAAGCTTAAGGGAATAATTCAAATCTTAAACCCATATGTGCCATTCAGAGTTTAAGTTGATAAATTTTTGTGTAGGCGCTATGAAAGCTCCTCGGCGAGAGAATACGACCCAAAAATGATACACATTTCATACAGTCACAACAAAACTGAATAAAATACTTTCCCATTCTACTCATTCCAGCAAACCATTTTTTAATACGGTACTCACATTTCTGCATGACATCCAGTCGACATGTTGATTCCCGCCTCTGTGACATCGTGAAAAACGCTGAGTGCACAGTAGTCAACATCGGTACAGTGACCAAAGGCGTAGGATATATAGTGACAGAATCCATGGTCTAGAACTGTGAGGAATGTGTAGACGCACTTCTTCCTCATGAACTGGCACTGACTGATGAGTAATTAGGCTTGTGTTTCACGCCATGCATATATAGATAGACAAGACATCCAACATTAAGGAATGCATTAAGCTGAGAGTCGGCTACCACTCTGCACATCCCGGGTATCGAAGTGGGTCATGAGATAGGCTGTACTGGTTCATGACTTTCTTTCTGCCTGCCAACACTGGTTCATGGGAGTCTTTGCTGTTCACCCGGGCAGGACAGGTTCGCTGGCAGCTGATTTCCGTTCTGTGTACCATTTTTGCACTTTCTCTTATCCAGGAAAGTCTAGGTTAAGTTACGTTTGCTTTCTTGGTATCAGATAGGTAGCTTGTTATTCAGTTAGGCTAATTTGTATGGTCAGGTTAGGCTTGGATGAGTTAAGGTTAGTTATATACAGTATATATAGATATGTATATATATATATACTTATATATATGTTCGCTTTACCTTGCGGGTCATTTGTAATGTTACCATCTTAAGATTTTAGTGGGGGAAAGGGTGATGACTTGCTTAGATAATTACTGAAATAAATGACAGTTGACCAAAAAATTCTATTGTCATTAGGATTATTTAATAGTATGGTTGCTTGGTTGTGAAGAAAGTTTGATTTAGCGAGATTTATTACATGCTTTTGCATGGTGTCTAGCAATTTTAAGTTGAGTGAGCAAATCAGATGTTTTTTATTTTAGGTAAGAGTTGTATGCTAAGGACTTTTGGGTAGTAGCTCTGGCACAATTCCTGTCAAACCATTTAGGGGAGTCCGATCTTTTAGTGTACTGTTGACTGGGTTGAAACAATTCCATACCAGCTTGTATTGTCATTAATGTGGGACCGGGTGAAATTGACGTCACTGGAGATGAAGGACTGCCATGGAATAGCAATAAGATAATTTCTAAATCCATACCAATGAGCCCTATCAAAGTGCCATCGGGTCACCCTGACAGGTACAGAACAGGGAGGTTTGTGGCAACTGGCAATGAAGCTTTGATGAGATTGTGGCAGGAGGATCCAAGTGGTGACAGTGATTCTGTCCTGTATTGATCTGGGTTTTTGTCAGGATCAGGTCCAAGAGATATGCATTATGGTCAGGATTATCTGCATGGTATTCTGGCTGTTTTTTAATCAATTACGTGAGATTAAATGATTCTGCAAACAGCCTGCATTTTAGACTAGTATCGTCAGTCCTGGTAAATTGCAATAATCATTCTACATTATGGACGTTAAAATCACTCAAAACGGTTGTTTCAGTGGTAAGGGTGAAGTTAAGGTTACTCAGCTGTGTGGATATGGAGTCAATACTCTGGGTTCCAAAGGAGCACTGGGGGAGCGGTAAACTACACAAATATTTTTGGTAATGTTTAGATAATTTAGTTTGTATAATGAATAATCAAAATTAGCTGAAGTTCAAAATAGTGTCAACTGCAAATTCAGATTTGATAAAACAACAGGTGCCACCCATGTTACCGACGTTTGTGAGGAGATGGTAACCAGGAAAACAAAATGGGGATATGTCAGTAGAGGGAGAGGTTTGGAGTTCTGTGAGGAACAGGGCTAGAGGGGATATGGACTGGAGAAAAAAGTGAACAGATTTGAGATTGGTACTAGGACCACGGATACTGGTGAAATATAGCGCCGAACCCTCGCTTCTCCGCTGACGAGCATGAACAGTTTTTGCAACAACCGCTGTCGACACAGTCGCTTAATTGCGACCAGGAGGACTCTTGTGCCGCCAGCCCTGCCCTGCCGGTGGTGGCAATCCGAGATACCACCGAATTTACTGGTATTAATGCAGCGGCCATTGCTAAGGTGGGATGGAAATAAGTGTGATATCTAATGTGCATGTAATGGGGTGTAGACAGTTGATGGTAAAGGTATATATATGAAAAATGGATGAATGCTCATCCTTGGAAAATCAAACTTGGCGCGAAGTGCAAAAAATGGTATACTGAACGGGAATCTGCAACCCAGTACACCACGGTAATGGAAGTCTCTTTGTGGCTGCCTGGAGCTGTCGTATCTCCAGTGAGACTTGGACCCGTATTCTCAGCGGTTTAAGAGGTTCCCTAGCACCTCTTCCTTACCGATATATTCCTGTGTCTGGTACGTTAATGAATTCATGTATGTTATTTACGCACTGTATGTTGATATAAGAACGATATAAACAACATACAAAGGAATGATAAACTATAAAAATGAAAATAAGTCGCTAAGGAAGAGGTGTTAGAAAGCCTCCTAAGTCGAAGAGAATACGAACCTTGGGCGTCATTGCATGTGGCCGTAGGCTGGAGGAGGCGTCTCGGTTTCCCTGCGCATGGTTGGTTGGTCAGGGTCGGGGAGGAGGATGGCTATGTGGTAGGGCGGAGGGTCGCTACTTGCATCTGGGACTGGGGACATCATAGACCGGTGTTCTGGGGTGCCGTGTGTCCCGATGATACTATAGGAGGTTTCTAGCGATTGGTTTGGTTGCTGGAGGGAGATGTGATCCCGTGGAGCACCCACCTGACCGTTGATGAGCAGGTCGGGAGTGGAGGAGGACAGCTGGTGGGGAGAGAGAGGTCGCAGCTGAGGGGATCTAGCGTGAAGCTGCGTCTGGGCAGCCCGAGAGAAGATCGGGCTGCGGCGGATTGGTGAAGCTGCCCCACTCTCCATCCCAGAGCGAGTCTCGTCGTCCAGGTTAAGGCGCTGTAGTAGAAGGGCTCGTGTCTTGGAGTGGAAGAGAGACACGGAGAAACACATGAGGAAAAGTAGGATGATGACGAAAAACACACCGACAAGCATGATGTGATAATGTGAGTTCTTAAGGTAGAGGTGAGCGGGAAGTAGCATCATGATCAGTAGGATTAAAGTGACCCCAACCCACACACACAGGTTCATACTGTACACGGAGGCCTCATCACGCTCAGTGGTGTTGACCTGCGTCAGGCACATATCATCTCTCGGTCCATTAGCAGCCACGGTGTCCGACGTCTGGACTGTCACACTCTCCTCCTCATCGTCCATGACTGACCGTGGCGCTGACTCCACCCTGCGACTGTGACAACCATACGACCGCCCACTTCCATTCCAACGGCCTTCCGCCTGCGTTGACTCCATGCGCTGAAACCTGATCCCAACGAAAGGTTAAGGTGTCGTATTGTACTGGGAGAGGTGGAGTAGGGTAACTGTGGAGTTAGGCGGGGTGGAGTGTAGTAATAACGGGGTTGGGTGGGATGGAGTAGGGTTATGGGTAATAGTAGCATAGGAAGCTTGTCAGCACCTCTTCCTCAGCGATTTAATCTCCCTATTACTCCTCATTAGTCTCTGGTACGTTACTTGTGCTAACTATGTCGACACAATACATAAACAAATTATACGAGAGAATATCAAGGGAAAATATTCATAATATATCGCTAAGAAAAAGTTCCTTATAATTCTCCTACGCTATCTAGACTACTGCCATTGATTTCATACGGAATCATCATCATCATCATCATCATCATCATTACCTTTATTCCTAAAGAAATATGGTGAGATGTATTTTCTAGCAATAACATATTACAAATTGTATGTCCATCATCATCATCATTATCATCATCATCATCATCATCATTATCCGAAGCATTACTTCCACGTAAAACGAAGCACTAGAAACAAATTACTTTCCAACTAAAATACGTGACCAAACGGGCAGGATCACAGATAAGGTACCCACCTGTGGATAGGGGTGACCATAGGACAGTGAAGAGGCTTGGGGCGGTACAGGCAAGGAGAGCGGACAAAGTGAGGTCGTCTTTGTCCGCATACACTTCTCTTGTCTATCCAGAAGTGCATCTTTGGCTGGACTACACAGACATCCTACGGAAGAGGAGGCGGGACTATACTTTGTTCATTTTAGTTTGGCTTTTAATTACCCTCTCTCCATCTTCATTGCCGTGCTGTAACAAGAAAGTAGAGCTAGAATAATATTGGTCATGAAGAAATGCTATGAAGAGGTTGCAGAGCCGTGATATTGGTATATTCTGCCACTGAACTACGGGACGTCATACTAAGCCATATGCATAACATGTAAGATAATGCTAAGGAGAAGTATGCAAAATAAACAGTTAAGGAGGAGGTGCTGCGAAGCCTCCTATTCCATCTATATTACGGTCCTAGGGCAAAAGTTCGGCTAAATGCTGCTCTGATTCCTCAAGCGGCTCTTTTCAAATGACTGTGCGGCTCCCAGTTCCTCGATTTATTATAAACGCACGTGAAAAAAATAAATGATGGAGGTAATAAAAAAAATATCCGAGTCTATTTTAGTACCACTGCCTACTACCAGTAAGTAGCGACTTGCCCTCTTGTGGGACGGATAAAAATGTGCAGTAATAGTGACGATTCTGAAAACTACATCTATTTTACGTCTCCACCAACGATTCATATGTTATGCACATTTGGGGAGCAATATCTTCTCTGTAAGCCACACACACACACACACACACACACACACACACACACATAGTCAGCAGGCTGCAGGTATTCATTAGTGCAGTATTATGACACAATAAGACTATAGTCGGTTTCTTTTTACCTGACAGTAGGAACAAATCATGTTAGACAACCCACAAGCCTCCACAAACGTTGCATCACGTTATTTGGATCCACCACTGCAAAGGTATCTAGGTCATAAGTCTTCACCAGACGGTCACTCATGAATATATTTAGCATCAGTAAGGACTGAATATTATTTTAATCAGATAACACACACGCTGATTTGGGGGGGCGTATGCCCCCCAATTTTGAGTAGACCAATGACTACTTGTGCTAAAAGAACAACTTTAGTTACCAAAATATACGCAATAAATATTTTCGCGCACGTGCACTTGCCTAGATTATTGTACTCCTGATTAAAACATGTATATAAAAAAAAATGTGAATATGCATTATATAGTAACTCTGCTCGGAATCACCCGCCCCCCTTTTCCAAAGTGCTGGATTTGGACATGGTACATATAGCAACATTATTTCTTAAACTATCATAACAAAGCACATCACCTGCCGGCAGAAGAATATGTTTGGCAGCATAAATGATTATTGTGGAATGCATGACAGTCATAGGCGGATCTAGACGGCTATTCTGGGGGGGGGAGGGCAAGCAAGAAATGGGCGCCATAGACAGCTATTCTGGGGGGGGGGGGCCAAGCAAGAAAGTGGCGCCCGCTAGTAGCCAGCTCATTTAAATTATCACTACTTTTTACATATACTGTATGTCTAATTCTTATGAGTAACTTTTGGAAGGTTAGGCTACAGTGAGCGTTCCACACACACACACACAAACATATGTATTAAAAGATATTTTTTGTGTGCAGCATCTACTGTATATGTCTGGGTGAGGGTGAGGTGCCCGACCGTTTTTCTTGCCTCTGGCCCTAGGGATTGAAAGGAACAAGAGACGCAGCAGACAACTGGAAGGAATTACAGAGGAGCGTCAACATACCTCCTAGGGGGGCCATGACCCCTACGCCTCCCCCCCTAAATCCACCAGTGATGGCAGTTACATGACGATTATATTAAAATAGCTATCCGTAAAAGATTAATTTCTATAAATCATTAACGATTTTAGATTATTAAACAATCACAAGCCATTCTTAGGAGTAATACAAAAGCCCCCTCAATTACCTTCTTGTCATAGAAATAAATGCACAGTGATGACAACTTGTGCGAGGTACTGATTCACTCCCTTACATGGATGTCACTGCTCCCCGGATGTGTGTCTTGGGAAATCAATGAGCAGAGGAAAATCTAGGACACTGACACGCAGCTGAGCAAGAAGCATCACAGTGTACCGTTTTTTGTTATAGTTTTTTCATGTGGAGGGATTGAGTATATTTGGCTATATAAAAGTAAATTAAACAGACATATTTAACTGATCAGCTATTACGCCTTATAAAAGTTTACAGAACGTATGTTTTTTTTTTTTTTGGTGTACACGGTACTGCTATACGGAAATAGTTGGTGCAACAAGAAGTGTTCCAAGTAAGTTCTCACTGTAATGGAGGTTGCAATCGAACTGACTTACTCTCTGATGTCCTCAAATCCTGTCCCCGCACCGCTACGATCAGGCCTCACAGCACTAGTGGTGGGAGGCTGTAGCTTTCCCACCCATATCTCTGCTAGTCTTACACACACAACTCATCACGCACAAATTGTTTCTCCCACACTAACGGCACTATAGCTTGGTCCTCTGCATGGCCCTCAACATAATCACCACCAGCTGCCCGCGCTGGAACTGATTGGGTGGAAAAGGTTTAAGCCGTAGGTTGGGATAAGCACGTCAGGTTTAGTGTTGTGTTTGCGCGGACAGCTGAGGCGGGAAGAGCAACAGACGAGCATCGGATGTAGCTTTATCTTGGGCATAAAAAAAGTCATTTTTCTTATCTCGCTCTCCTTCACTGTTCTCCGACTGCCTGCGATTTCGGCAACGGAAATGTAATCGCTGTGCATGTGAATATACGGTTCACCGGCGTTATAAAACGTTCTAAATCTACCTCGGCAACTCCGCGTTCACAACAATCAATGTTTCGAGAGCAGCAGCAGAAGAGATGCTCTCCTGCCGCAGGGAATCACAGAAAACGTACACATCCTTACATTATAGAAAATGTGATATTTATTGGTACACTTCTGTTAGATTCTGTGACACAGTGACAGCCCTATTTAATATCTCCTACATTAACCCTAAAACTTCATTGTCAACATCTGAGGCATGAATATCTCTATCTGTAGGTGTTCTGTATTCTGTGCAAGTTAGATTAAATTGCTTTCATAGCAGATATGTTTATTCAAAGTACAGACCGGGCCAAAAGTTTAAACCTAGGGCATGCCGGACATTTTTTCTCTCTGAAACATCATATGAAAGAGAGACATATCAAGCCTCTCTTTCCTTAGGAATATTAGCTTCAGCGCGTGCGTGCGTGCGTGCGCGTGTGCGTGCGTGCGTGCCCGACTTTGGGTAGGGACATGATAGTTCCCTCCCTCTGATCCAGCGGGCCTCCTACATGTCATACATATACATGTCGCCATTTTGGCACAATACCTACCGACCATACTGAATACACGCCAAGGCTGTCTCATTCAGGACCTGTGTTGTGGTGTTAACGGAATGATTTTTTGACATGTCGGTGGGTCTTACGTAAGATCAGTAAAGTCTCTTACAACGAGAGTCAAATAATCAAACTATATTGTATTTCCCTGACCCACCTTTGGCTCGAATTCGCGTTTTTTCGGACAGCAGACGCCTACCCTAACCACTTGGTCACCACCTCGCTAAACCAGGCCATTTATTATTGCTGGATAATTGCCCTCATCAATAATCACTACTCATAAAAAAAAAAATCAACTGTTGACATACCGAAAAAAAAATCAACCGTTGATATATCGAAAACATGTGAAGCAAAACTGAAGGGGAACTGAGGAAGGGCGACAGTAATAATGCAAGTCCTTTCTGGCTTAAAAGAATTCGAGTAGTATTTACCTCTGCCAACGAGGTTGAAAGGAGGCTATGTATTGACCCGTGTCTGTTGTGTTTGTGCAAAAGATTTCTCAGAAAGTCATTATCGGTTTCAATAAATGTGGGCAGTGGGTCAAGAAGAGTTGACTGGACTATGAGGTGGATCCTGGCCCGAATACAGGAAAAAGGAATAAATTCTTTTGGTGTTGGCGATGGTATGGGCTCTGAGAAAACAGGGCAGACTAAGACCGTAGAATTACTTGACAATGTTACATCGTAAGAGTTTTCTTCTAACAGGAAAGAGGAATTACAGAAGTAAATTATAAATTTTATGGGCGTTGGTGGAGGCATGCGCTCTCATTGCTTTCTGGCCTAAATTGCCTTGGAGATACCGTACCACCTCTTATTCAGCATTTTATTCAGTACATTATTCCTCAGTACCCTCTTATTTGTTTTTGATGCAAACTATGTCGACATTAAAACGATATACGTACCACACAAGAGAATGCTAAGGTGAAGGCTAAATAGGCAAAATAAATCGCTAAGGAAGGGACACGACGAAGTTCCTATGCCATTTAAATAGTGCTATAAGTAGTTTGACGATCCTTCGCTACGATTTTTTTTTTTTTTTTTTTTTTTTTAATCACAGGGCGATGTTATTGAGCTTTGCATAGCTCTCTCTCTCACTGAAGGGGTTACTGAGAAATTTCTCCTGAGTATTACTAATTTGTCTGGATATAAGTATAAAAGACATCCTCGTATTGAAAGGAACAATACCTAACATCCAAATGCAGACAAATTTTCAATCAACACGACCAGATTACACATATCACTTCCACACCTCTGCTGTACTCTGAATGGTGGTTGGTGGGTGGTTATTTACATCCCAGGAGATATTACCAAGGAGAGTGCCCTGGGGACAAGGCTATTTACCAAGTATTCAAATCCAGGCTGAGACTACTGCTCATGCATTTCTCCTGTACTGTACACAGCTCATCCTCTCGGGAGCTGTGCTTCCTTCGTTGTCCCTGCGCCTTTCCGTGTGGAAGGGTTCTGTTCTGATCCTGACGAGACGCTATGTCACAGGAAAGCGGCTGCTTACTAGGTCTGCTCAACCAGATAGACGGGCAGAACAACAACAAACTCTACTTTACATTCCCGGGTTGAGATTCACAAACAAACTTACGATCAACTGCCGCTTCGTGACTCTAATCTGTTTATGCAGGAAGAACAAAGGGCATGGAGAGATTCAGCATTTTCCTTTCCTTGTCATTCCTGTCATAAGAAATCATAGTTACGACAGAGAATAGGTCATGGGTTTGCTTGTAAATCCGTGCCCTGTTGTTAGTACTATACTATCTTCACTGCAACTTTGCCTAAAATTTGCTCTCTATCTTGAACGCTGACTGGTAACAAAAGAATAACACTGGAATATGATGCTAGTCACCAAGAAGTGCTATGGAAAGGATGCAGAGCCGTAGATTTTTTTTCTTCTGCCACTGAGCTACGTGAAATAAGCTGTAAATGGACGAAAAACTGGACCAGGTTGAGGTGAAAGAACTATATCTGCACCTCAACATACTCAGTAGGGCCGTACCTACTTTTGACCGAGAGATTTCGTATCACCCTTTCCTATGTGGTTCATTTTGCATATTACACTTGAATATTGTCTTGTATATGATTGACAAAAAAAAACTTCATCGGTATTAAATAATTACACGTAACACGAGAAAATAATGTAAAAAAAAAAAACTAGGATGTGCTGTCGTTTTGGAAGTCATGTATACCAAAAAGAATACTGGTAGGATTTAACATGACCGCGCCATACCACTTCCATGATCATTCACCACGACCACATCACAAACATCACTATCACACATCATACATAACCACCAAGCTCACCACAGGCACACTGCATCACACCCACAGTATAGCACACCCACAGTATAGCACACCCACAGTATAGCACACCCACAGTATAGCACAACCACCTTCACCCACACTAACACCACTCCCACATTATACCACACCACATGACTGCTTGTCGGTGAAGAAGTTCCGGACTCTGTACAATAATACAAGTTTCTTCGAGGCGGTTTTAGCAAGTGATCTGACATGAGAGGTCCAGCTGAGGGCATTGTTAAGCGAAACACCGACAATTTCAATACTTCTGAAGATGGGAATATTAGTAGCATTGAAGGTAATATATGAATCTGGCAATTCTGTCTATTCGTAAATTGTATATATTTGGTTTTGCTAGCATTAAATGAGAAGGTTTTGTCCCCATTCACTGATTATAGACTAATCTTTATTTTGGAGATTGTTAATATCGATTTAAATATTGATCTCGAAAATCGTAGGTTTTGTTATAGGCTGTACCTTGACACCCACGAAATTGTGTTAAATCAGTTATATCAAGGCCGAAACTATTATCACGGCTACAGTGAGAATATTTCCCGCGGCGCCAAAAAGAATACTTTTTCTTCTATTTTAACCAAACTTGTCGGATGGTTTGGCCGAGCCCTCATGACAATGTACGGGACTCCAACACAAATACCTGAAAACGTCCAGGTTTGGGGGTAAGGTCAGAGTCGGTCATGTGAAGCTGATCAAGATACTGTTGTGAAAGACTAGGTTTTGTTATGGGGCAAGTCTTCAACATCTTATTTGATTAAAATCTGACTATAGCACGGCCCCCATGAAAATAGTTCCGGCTGTGAGAATAGTCTTTTCGGTGCTTAAAAGAATCTCATCCATTTTAACCAAACTTAGGAGACTGGTTGCCAGAGACCTCATGATAATATCCGTGATTTCATCGTAATAACATATGCCCAGTTTTTAGGGTAAGACCAAGGTTAATCATGTACATAAATAGGTAAAGAATTCGGGTATTTATTAACAATACATGTCCTAGTTGTATCTATATTTTCATATTAAATCCAACATTTTATGAAACAAGAATTTAATTTTTCACATAGGCTATTCAAGTGGTGGTTAAAATGTAGAAAGTGTATATGGGTGGGTGACTGGCTGATTTATATTTTTTTCAACTTAGTCCAGTTTTTCAGCCTTTCATTTATTTCACGTAGCCCAGTTAGTGAAATTTAACACTACGGCTCTGCAATCACACAACAGTTACTATAATCCTATTCATGTTGATCTACTGCTGAAGATCTCATTCAAGAGGGAGATAATTTTTGGCAAAGTTGAGCAGAGAATCCTTTCAGCACAAGTTTGATTTTATACTTGCTGTTACCAGACGAATAATCAAGAGAAAATGAAAGCTGTATGTTCTAGAAGTTGCCCATAGTAATGCGCAATATTATCCACCTGTCCAGTCATAATTTTCGGTAAACCAGGATAGACTGAAAATAACGATAAGTACTGTGCACTGTCTTACTTCGAGTTGAGACATGACAACCCACTGTCTCCACGCTTAGTAATGTTAGTCTAGTTTGCGTTAGGTTAAACAGGTTAGGTTAGCTTGAGTTAGGTTAAACAGGTTAG
>JAGKTI010006267.1:24948-41388 GCA_018397915.1 Birgus latro | reverse complement strand
CATGATGGTATAGCAGTTGTATATTTTATTTTGTTCCCTTGTTGAAAGAATTGTGAGAATAATAAAATGTTTTGTTGTGTTGCAGGTGGTGGTAATATGAGCATGTCCAGTTGTGAGCACCGGTATTCTGCCTCCTCCAGTGCCACGCCACCACCGTACTCCAGGCTGCCTCCTGATGGCCATGAGTTCCCCAGCAGTTATGCGGAAGGTCTGCCGGACAAAATGTCTCGCTACGCTCGCTACACACGCTTAGCCATGGAGCTAGACAGTCCATCCAGTCCTCCTGCCCTGTCTACCCCCACACCATGCACTCGCTCAGCCCCAGGCACGCCACTTGGCCCACCTCCACCCATCCCTCGCTCCTCTCCCACCAGGACCAAATCTTACTCTAGTGAAAAGTCACTGGACAATCCCGGCAACAAGTGGAATGGAACTGATGAGCGACGGTCCAGAGAGCCTACCCAAGGTCGTTGGCGTCGGCAGGATGAACGTAGTGAGAGGAGTGTGCGGGATAAGATCGCCATGTTTTCCACAGATGGGCCTGACCAACCACACCCTAAGACCAGAAAGCTTGACAAGCAGGAGAGTGCAGAGGGTACAATGAAACGTGCTTTCACGGAAGATGACGTGCGGCTAGATAACTCAAACAATTCAAGCAGCAAATCTGGCCGAGACAATCACAATGGTGGCTGCTCACTCAGTAAGACTTCTACCTTCAGTTCCATGATTAATGTGAGCACAGCTGAGCCCAGGGATAATGTCAAACTTATGTCCACAGCATCTAGTGAGGTTGACATCAGACAGGAAGCTCCACCAACACCATGTCAGGAAGAACAACAGAGTGAGGATGGCTCGGCTACTACAGGTCTCCACTCTCGCTCACAGTCACTCATTGATATAGGACGTTCATCACTCACGAAGCGCCACAGTGTTGGAGCTTATGACCGTCCCTCTGTGTACCAATATGGAGTTGAGAAACCTGAGGAGCGAGAGAGACGTACATCTCTTACAAATCTGATCGAGCAGAGACGAAAGAGTCTTGGATGCAAGTTGCGAGGTCTGGTGATCCCTGAGAGCCGGGGAAGTGAGGGGTGTGAGAAGGTTCCAATTGACCTTCCTCGCATCTCCAGCATCCCGCCAGCCACCACCAGTAAGACCATGTCCCTGCCAAGGGAGGGTCAGTGCTCCCCAAGACTGTACAAGGCAGACTCCATCTCCAGCATCGACTCCTGTGAATCGAACACCAGCAGACAGAGTTCACTAAATGCACCCCCCTGGAAGAATCAAGCTACCAGCACATTACCCAAGTACTCGCCAGCATTTAAACGGAAGAATATTTCAGTTTTCAAGAGTGACAACCCACCTCCCCCAAGTGGTCGTACATACAGCACTCGCAGTTCCTCCCCTTCCAGTGATCTCTCTCAGCCATCTCCCATCCCCCCGGCACACTCTCCACCGAAGAGCTTTGAAACAACACTCAACTCAGAGAACCCTTATGAAATCAGTGATGGGAGATACAGCAGTGATCAACATAGCTACAACAAAATCCTAGTTTCACAGAAGAGCTCCTTAGATTGTGGAATGAGTCGGACTGAAGACAGCGACAATGACTCAGCCGTTAGCTCCACTCAGTCCTGCTTTTCACAGGGCATGTCACCCCCATCCTCACCCATGCCTGAGCAGGATGAGCCTGAAGGTCATCGCACAAGAAGCTACAGGTCAAGACTGTCACCACAGAGTTCCATGGACGAGCAGGACTCCACCAGAAGAGTGCTGAAGCGTGGCAGTATTGAGGCAGAGAACAGGAGGAATGTACTTAATTCGGCTAGGTGCAGTTCAGGCCGCAGTAGCGATGAGCAACAGACACCAGAAATAATCCGAAAATATTCAACCCCATCCCCTTCAGAAAGAGTTGAGGAATCAGACAAATTCCCTCAGAAGCTGGACAGTGAATTACGTGATGGTCCTAAGGTTACAGGTCTTCACAGACAGCCATCATCATCATCCACTGCATCGTCAAGCCAGTCGTCACATGACTCATCCAGGCGTAATTCTAGAGATTCAGTCATTCATGTCACTAAGTACGAAGAAACGAAAGTTTCTGCTGAACCTGTGTACTTTGACCAAGAGGGAGAAATGTATAAAGAGTCACAGTTAAAGGTTGCCTATCTTAATGAAATTGTCGACGACTTTGAACAGTTAAATGATGCCAGCTGTGATGAGGTCATTGCAGAGATTCCCATGTCATCATCTCAACAGGCAGTAGACAATCCAGGGTCACCAGAGACAGCCTCCCCACCAACTTCCTCTGGGAAACACAGTGACCGGTGGACAGAGTTGGAAATGAAGTATGGGTCTTCAAATCCCAGCTCTGACATAAAGTCAAAGATTCAGATGTTGAGGAGGGCCTCAGATGCCACATCACCAGATCGAACAAAGAAAAATTCTGGTGGTTTCCGTGCCCTAGCAGAAAAGTGGCAGCAGCGGGCTGAGGAGAACACCTCTTCCCAACCACAACCTCACCTGGTGCGCCGGGAGAGTGCCACCAGACTGGATGCACCTGCACAACCTAGACTCTATGATGATCAATCATCAACATCTACACTGGAGAGGCGAGACCGATCTTTTAGACTTTATGATGAATCAAGTGATTTGGAGAACATTCGGCCAACTCGGCCCACCACCCTCTTCACAGAGACCTCCGAGTCGTCCTCCTCAACCAACAGCATTGACGAAGTGCATTCTCAGAGTTTAGATATCCCTCGAGCAGAAGTGCCAGACCGTAAGCTGTCGATGCCTGAGTACAGCAGTGGCGGGGTCAAGATGCGGGACCGACGTGAGGTTAACAACGGTGGCGCCCCCTCACGTCCTACCAGTCTTATTGAAGGTGATGGTGGTGTAATGGACTCCCACTACCTGACTGCCGGGCCCCCTCTAAGCCCAGGTAACTCCACGGATTCTCGCGATGATCTTTCTTCAACCCCTGAGACATCACTGTCACGGACAGCCAGCAAGGAGGTCTTAGATGCATTTTCTCGTTCTCGACCAACCATGGGCGTATCCTTCCCTCGTACAGGCGCTTCCAACACCCCCAAAATGGCAGACATCATGCGCGCCTTTGAGCGCCACGACCTAGGTAAGCGAGGGATGCAAAGTAGTGCTACATCTCATCCGCGCATGTCATCCCTGGACTCCACCACGAGTGATGAAGGCTCTCAGGGGGCTCACTATGGCTCCGTCACCTCCCTTGCCTCAGGCCAACGTGACCAGTATGGCTCCATCACCTCCCTCGCCTCCTCCACATCGCTTATCTCCCCTCAGGTAAGCCGTTATAGTAATCTCTTAGCCACTTTGTGTGTTGTTGTTGATCATTTGTTTCTTTGTAGTGTGTTTACATTGTAAAAATTTTACCAGTCTTATATTTTTCGTGCATTCTTGTGAGTTTTCTCAATTGTTTTCATGTACTGTATGTCATGTTGAGATCTGAAGCTTATTAGTTTGAGGTAAATCTTGCATGTCAGCTGATAAATAAACTCTAGCAGAGGTAAACCTGTTATTCATTTGTTTTATGCTTGATAGATCTTGTTTCATATGAATGTATGAGAGAGAGTCAGTAGTGACATTTTTATGTTTTAAGAAAAAAAATGGCACATTTATTTAAGTTAGTATTTATGCATATGAAAACAGTAATTACCAAGTTAAACTGGCTTTGCATTAATAATTTAATAGTCAGTGTTGGGTTTGCATGCATGGCTGTGTACAAGGAAACCGAGGCTAATTTGGTGTGCAATAGTTTGTGTAATTGCAATTTTACAGACACTGAATTGAAACATGGAAACCAATTACACTTACACCAGGGTCTCCAATTCTCAACAAATATATACTTTTACATATCAGTAAACAACACACAGACAACTGTATCGAGTTACGAATTAATGTAGCCTAACATCTCATGTAAAGAATGGTCTTACAGGAGATGAATGAGGAGATCCGAAAGAGTGATAAGTTACAAATAACCGATAAAACAAGGCACGAACAGAACCATAGTGACTTATAATACCCTGTACTACAGTTGTCTTAGGGGTTGTGCAGGAGACAAGAAGACAGGTTATGAAAGATGTGATTTAATGAAGTGAATGGGGATAAGTAATAAATAACATCAACAAAGAAAGCTTAAAAACATTTGTAGGTACTTATATACTGTATTTGCCACAGTTAACGGAAGGAGACTGATGGAATGAAAGAGAAAATCAGACTGTGTAAAAGATGTTACTTAAGGAAATGAGCGATAACAAGTAACAAATAGTATAAAGCAAACGGTGCGTGTCAACAGCCATAGCAACTACAGACAATATAATTAACCCACTTAAGGGATGGAACAAGAAGAGGTGAACAAAGAGATGCAATTTAGAGTGAAAGATGATATCAAGATGGGCAGTGATAAGTAACAAATAATATGGTTAAGAACAGGAAGTGGAAACAACCATAGCAACAAAGGACTTAACCTCTAAAGACTGCAACTCTCCCAACCCCCCTATCCCCAGAACCGCAAGAAAGAGTCCGATTTCTGAACATCTGCCAAGGGAAAACGTTTTCTTACAGGTTTCAGGAGCTTTATTCACACACCTGAAAATGTATATTTCACCCTCATATGACTCACGGTTACTGCAGTTGCTATCGACTGTCAATGAACGTCAAAAATAAAAATTGCTACCCCTCATGTATATAGAGAGAAAAAAAATGCACCAAAGTAAATTTTGGTCTTATAGATTTGAAGAGCTTGATTTTACTCAACAGAAAATGTATATTTCACTCTCAGATGTAGTGGTTACTGCACAATCGACCGTCAGAAATTGACAAAAAAAAATATATGAGCGAGAATGGGATGTCCTTGAGAAATAAGGGGGAATAGAGAGGTGGAGGGATTGTGGGGGGCATCAGGAGGGGGGGAAAGGGATTATGTCTGCCACACACACAACCAGTATGGTAGTATGGTCTAGAGGGGGTATGGGGGGTAGTTTGGGTGGGAGGGGACACAGAAGGCAGGATCCAATAGGGCAAAAGGAGGTAGAGAGGTGGCCAGGGGAGGGGGGGTCTCCACACCTGGGGAGGGGGCCAGATCTTGCCTCCCATCACCTGACTCATAGTTCCCATTGGGTAGGTCCAGTATACATAAGAGAGGCGGTGCTACCTACCAGCAGTTTTTGATAGCCTCTGTACCATCGACAGCCAAAGGACTTTATGCGACATTTTTCATAACTGTCGTCGGACAGCCATAGGTCTTTAAGGGTTAAATATAGCTGTCTCAGTTAAGGGGTAAGCAGAAGTGAACATGAATGATGTAGAAAAAGATGGAATTTTAGGATATGAATGATAAGTAACAGCTAATATCAGCAAAAACAGTGGGTGCAAACAACTGTAGCACTGATAGTTATCTCAATTAAGGGATAATCAGGAGACGAAATGAACAGAGAGAAGGATGATCCAGCTGAGTGAAAAATGCGAATTCAGGAGGTGAATATTTCTTGTAACCTCACGCCTTGTAATAGCTTCAGTTATCAGGCAGTTACAGGATTCCAAGATCTGTCATAACACCGATAATCCTCCCTTTCTCCCCCACCCCATTCTCACTCCAGCCGGAGACACTGACTATTGCTTTTCATCTTCTCGTTCCCCTGGACACGGTTCACTTATTCTAAGCCAAATTGCGATCTTTAGTTTGTCGAAGCCTTTCTTCCTTGCCTCTTTTTATTGTTGCTAAGTTGATTTATTATCTTAAGTTACTATCTATATGCCTGTTTCTAGCTGTCTCCTTGCCTGCTTGTCTTTGTATCAATTTGTTTGTCCATATAGTAGGGCTTCAGTTAGTCAGTTTCTTTCTGTGTCTATCTTTTGGCTGTATATACTGGGTAGTGTTGTGTGTAGGGGAGGAAGGGGCCCTTGTTGTTTGTGGTGGGGGAAGGGGGGGCTAGTGTTGTGTAAGTTGGGGGAGGGAAAGTAGTAGTGTTGGATGTGTTGACGCTGAGGGGTAGTGTTGTGTGTGAGGGGATGGAGGTAGTGTTTTATGTTTGTTGGAAGGGTATAGTGTTGTGCATGTAGGGTTGGGGAGGGGGTTTGTATTGTGTGTGTTGGATTGGGTTTAGTGTCATGGTGGGGATGAGAGTTGGGTAATGTAGTGGTGTGTGAAGTGGCCTAGTATGCTGTGGTTAATGTGGTGTGGTTACAAGCAAGTGATGTTTACTCTCAGTTAAGTTTGGAAATGAGCGGCCTGGGCCAACCCGAGTGTCACGCTAAGCAGAAGCTAATAACTTTACTCCTGTGTGAAGAAGAGTTGAAGTTCTTTTTGCGTGTGATACATTCATTCAGTAAATTTTGTTATCAACTAAAAACTCACCTATAAAGGCATAGGAACCCATTGGAATCTCAAGTTTTGCAAGAGTGTGTTCGTCTCTAAGTGGTAAAAACCTCAAATACAAAATCAAATTTTAAAAGATTTTTCATAACTCTGTTTTTTTGGCATCAGCTCTAGCAATTATTTATTGGAAATTCTGCCTATAATTTTATATCTTAGGGAAATTGTGAAAACATGCTGCTTGCTCGCACGTTCCGCGCTCACAAAATGCTTTACTGGTGTATTGTATGTCTGATACATGTAATGAGTCCTGATTAGCTATAATGTACAGCATTATGTTTGCGTTTCTGTAGTGTATATTTGCACGGTGGCTATTGTGCAGTATTTTATGTTGCAGTGTTGTTGCTGTTTCGCAGTTCAGCTTAATGGTGTGTACAGTGTCAACTGTTGCACTGGACTGATTTTATTGCTAATGTGCTGCATTTACCAACCAGTGTGGCTGGATTATCAGTACTGGACATAAGTATTACTTTTGTTTACAAATTGTAGTATCCTCTTTGCATACTTTTTCAAAGTGTCAGTAACATGGAGGGTAGGTCAGCATACTCCCCCAAACAAATTTCCCCAACTGTGTACTGTACACTACACTGCTTGCAGTTACACACCACACGGTGTATCATACTGCGACACAGGTTGGTGCCAGAAGTACGTGGCTGGAAAACTTATCCCCAGCTACCTAGTGGCAGACATGAGGGGAGGTGTGGAGTGTTCTCTGAGGACAGCTTTGGGTTGGAATCTAGTTGGGCCACGAATCTTTGCCAGTGGGTGTGGGGCATTGCGCTTTGTACCCAAAAGTCACTGACAGCTTCTGGCTATGGCTGGTGGGTCCCCATTCTTCAGTCTGGGCTCTGGGTTGTGCAGGCGGGGACTGTGGTCCATCTCTGCCTTTTATTTGAATGGAAAGGCTGCAAGAGATCGAGCAGCTTGGAGAGCCTCCATTGGGTGGCCAAGGCTGGCGCATACAAGCTTGTCGGACCCATAATAAATAAAGGGAATGTCAAATGACTTTATTAATTACTAATTATACTTATCCCTCATGCATCATGCTTTTTTATTAAAATCAAGAGCACTGGCAATACCCTGGCTTATCGATGGGGGTAGAAACACCACCATACCCCGCCTAACAGTGGCCAAATCCCGGTTTAATGATGGTTTTAGATTTTTTTAACCGATACTGATGATATTTTAGACCTAAATTTTGTGTGTAGGTTGATTCATTAACTTTTTAGACTTAAGAGTAATGTGTTTTAGTCATAGGTGGGGTGAATATTGTCATTTTAGGGTACAGTTTAAGTTTGATTTTTTCCAGACTTATCTGTCAATCTATTGCCAGTCGCCTTAATCCCGTAAGGGGTGGCCACAAACAAGTCGCCTCCATGTCACTCTGTCCCCTGCCATTTCACTGCCCTGCTCCCAGCTCACACTCCACTCTCTCATATACCTTTCCACTCCATCCCTCCATCTCATCCTTGGCCTCCCCCTCCCTCACCCCCCCACCACCTCACTTACATACACTCTCCTCGTCAGTCTCTCACTCTCCATCCTCTCCACATAGCCAAACCACCTCAGTGAGTCTCTCCTAACGCTTCCTATCACATCCACATCCACACCACAACGCACCTTCACTTCCTCATTTGTCAGTCTGTCTCTCAATGTGACCTCACATGCTCCTCTCAAATAACTCATTTCCACTACTCTCACTCTTGACTTCTGTCCCTCCAACAGGGTCCAAGCTTCACTTCCATACATTAGAGTTGGTATCACAATACTGTCATGTAGCAGCTTTTTCACTTCCATGCTCACTTCCGTTTCTTATCAGTGCTTTCAAGGAACCAGTAACCTTCCTTCCCTGCTGCACCCTTTCAAGCACTTCACCCTCTAAACTTCCATCCTTACTCATCACACTTCCCAAGTACTTAAATGCACTCACATTCTCCATTTCCTCCCCATCCAGTCTCACTGTACATTCACTGACTTCACTTTTCTCGAAGACCATCACTTAACTCTTCCCTACATTCACCTTTAGATTCCATCTCTTACACACTCTCCCAGACTCCTCTACCAAGCCTTGCAGCTCCCTTTCGTCTTCACTTAACAACACAGCATCTTCTGCAAACAACAGTACAGGGAGTTTCCAAACGCTTCCCTCTCTTACTAGGGCTACCCCAACATCAACTGCCCTACCTTGTATCTCTTTTAAAACCCCATCCATGTACAGATTGAACAACCATGGAGACATTACACATCCTTGTTTCAATCCAGCCTCCAAATGGAAAAATTCACTTAGTTCATCATCCACATGTACTGCAGCCTTAGCACCCTCATACATACTCTTCACATCCTTCAGCAACTTCCCATCTACTCCATATATTTGTAATATTTTTCAGGTTTTATTTTTGGGTTTATGTGCATTATAAACTGCTTTTACGCTTAGTGTAGCTTGTTTTAAAGCTACAGTAGGGCCTCGCAACTAGCGATCTTAAGAGACTGATGAAACCTCACTAGTCGTGAAACCTCTAGTTTGAAGGCAAACTTTATGTAGCAAAAAATAAAAATAGACAAACATTTAGAAAGGTCAACTATTTTTCCATTTTTGCCTAGTTACATTTTTAAATATTTATTATAATTAATAGGACAAATTTTCAAACTTTCCTTTACCTTGTCCTTATTTCTTATGGTACGCACACTCAATTCCAGAACATTCAATTGCCTCACAATTTCACAGGTTTTCAAGCCATCTTCTATGAGTTTAATGATTTTCTTGTCTTCAACACTGTGCTTTTTCTGAGCTATGCCTTTTCTTTAGTCGTTCTTCTTCACAGCCATCTTTCCACCACCACTGTTTGAAGTTCTTGGCCTT
Source organism: Birgus latro (assembly GCA_018397915.1). Classification (NCBI taxonomy): domain Eukaryota; kingdom Metazoa; phylum Arthropoda; class Malacostraca; order Decapoda; family Coenobitidae; genus Birgus; species Birgus latro. The sequence goes on along the minus strand of JAGKTI010006267.1, from coordinate 32,116 downwards.
TCAGGTGGCATACCATTTCCACCACCAGCCACAGAAGCCATGAAGCTACCAAAAACAGTGAACAATGAGGGTAGCCAGGTATAAAAAAAGGGCAAGGTCGCACTAGCGTAGCGATGGGCAGAACAACAGTGAATCGATACACTCTACATGACCCGCTCGCTAGGTGTGGTTCACTCGCTAGATGAGACTCGCTCGCTAGGAAAACGTGTCAAAATGTGCCTCACAGGTCACTCACTAGACGACAATTGCCACGGAGTTGCTAGTTTCGAGGTTAGACAGTTCTTATCCTGTCACTAGACTTGAAATCGTTAATCAGAAAAACATTGGTTTCGGGGCCGTACTGTTTTAGGGGGTTTAGGTGAGCCAGTAATTTGTTTTTGGACTCATTTGGGTGGGTTTAGGACTTGGTTGGGAGGGATACCCAAGACAAAAAAATGCATCCCTATACTTTACATGTTAAATCTACCTCAGTATACAATACCCTGCCTAACAGTGGGTTTTTACTCAACCTATTGCATCGTTAAACCGGGGTATACCTGTATTCTGCCCTAACCAAGTTTGCTGTTACTTCTCAGAGGCAACCTACATTGCAGCTAATTTTCATTTTAAATGGTTCCACTTACAGATCCATCATGCAAATTAGTTGGAACAAAGTGGTCATAGATTCCAGCATACGGCCCTTTTAGTATATCAATATTAAAATTACAAATGCTCCTTATAATTGTGAAAAATATTTTAGAAGCCATAATGCTAATGTGAAGTGTTTTAGATAATGTTATAATGTTTTTAGAGTTGTTTTTACATTATAGGAGCCTATCTAGTTATGGTAAAGTTGTTAATGTTAGTGGAAAAATGGTTAATCTTTAGAGTATTGATGCTACAAGACCTGGGCAGCTCCAGTTAAAGTGTGTTCAATTTGCAGTTTTTATTTAACCTCTAAAGTCCTACGGCTGACGATCATGGGCCTTGGAAAATGTGCGATAAAGTCCTATGGCTGACAGTTATACTGGAGAGCTGTAACCCTGCCCCTTTTATGACAGTCATAGGGAGGTTACAAAAAACTGGAGGGCCATAACCCTGCCCCTTTTATGATGTAAAGGGTACCTAGCCAATGAAAACTAAGAGATCAGGTGGTGGAAAGCATGATCCAGCCCCCTCCCCGGGTGTTGGGACCCCCCCCCTGCTCCCCAAGACATCTCTCCACCTCCATTTGCCCCATTGGATCCTGGCCTATGTACCCCCTCCCACCCAGACTATCCATCATACCCTCTCTAGACTATAATGGCTGTGTGTGGCAGACATATTCCCTCCCTTTTCCCCCCTTCTGATGCCCCCCCACTCTCCCTCCACCTCCTTATTTCCCCTTACTTCTCAAGGACATCCTATTCTTGCTCATAGCAAGGAGTGACTTTATTTTTTTTATTTTTGAAGGTTAACTGTGCAGTAACCATTAGACATATGAGAGTGAAATATAAATTTTCTGGTGTGTAAAACCAAGTTCTTCAAATCTATAAGATCAAAATTTACTTTGGTGCAATTTTTTTTTTTTCTGCATACACAAGGAATAACCATTTTTATTTTTGATGTTCTTTGTACATTAACTATATGCATTGGTGCAGCCAGGATTTCCCCAAAGGAGGGCCACCTGCCCCTCTTACTAGTCATCACATTCTAGAAATTATTTTGTGTTCATCTTTCATTCTTGTATGCACATAACATTCATTGCCTGTACATCTAATTTGATTCAGCTGAATACTGCATGTCTACATCGTATATCCATTACTGAAAACATATAACACAAAGTAAAGTATCATGAACGGAATAAAGAAAAGATATAGATGATAATGCGGGAAAAAATAGGAATTATGGTGATGTTTACAATTTATAATTATGTTCACATGTTCAGAAGTGAACAGAAACTGTAATGACAACTGTAACATATGTTGAAAATATAAAACTAAGCACATACACTGTAATACTGCACAACAGACACATTGTGGTAGAAATTCATTTGCACCAGCGCAGTACACGGTCACTGTCGGCCAGCATGTTTGTTGTTCAAATCAACTTTAAACGGCGTTTTTTATGAGAAAACTCGTTGATCACCCTGTCAAAATCCAATTTCATATCTCTGTGGATGTACAGCAGAGCGAGCCCGTTCAGGCAAACTTGCTTCATCGTGGACCGCAGGTAGGTCTTGAGGTACTTGAGTGCACTGAACAATCGCTCATTCGTGGCTGTAAATTTTATGAAGTAAATGTAGATTATGAAGAACAGGATATCAGATAATGTATTAATATAAATGTAATTGGTAATGCCCAAATACAAGCCTAATTCGGTGTTGAAACATGGAACTGTATGAAATAATATCACTGATATTTCCATGTTATTTCCACAAATGGGCAGAAACAGTGATGGTTGCCCATAATGCTAGGCTTTATTTGGAATATACATTTTTGGGTGTGTAAATTCAGTCTCTTGAAACCGGTTAGAAAAAAATTTACCTCAGTGAAAGTTTTAAAATCAGACCCTTTTTGCAGTTCTGGGGATAGGGTGCCTGGGAGATTTGCAGTCTTTAGGGGTTGAGTATGTCCCTCTTCAGAAAGTACTGGAATTGCAGGTGTCCCAGTTCTCTCAATCTGTGTTAGAGATGCGAATCTACTAAAAGTGTGAAGCCATGTTAGAATAATGAATCATTTATAAACTTTTTAAAATTGTGAATTATGAATGCTAAAATCTGGAATAATACCAAAATGAATATCAACATTGCAGGAGTTGGCGCAGCTGATTGAGGAGGCTAACCAGTCTCTTGAGGAATCTGGTACTCCATCACACGAGATTTTGGTGGTGGTGCTGCACAGGGAAGTAGTGGCGCATGGATCCATTGGCATCACGCTGGCGGGAGGGGCAGACTACGAGGCCAAGGAAATCACCGTCAGTAAATGCAGTTTTAAGCATCTCTGTGTACTTTTCATACTGTAGAGCCAGCTAAGGGAAACACAGTGATAGTATCCTACTTCATATTTATGATCCCCCCCTCCCTTTTTTCTTTTCTTTCTTTAATTTTTCTTTTTCCTTGGCTGCCTCAACAGCCCCAGGCACCTCTTTTGTGGATACACATGCTTATGTACATTAATACCTGCACATACTGTATACTTTCATATTGTCAGAGTTACAGGCATACACACATGCCCACACATATGCATTCATGCTTATTATGCATGCGCATTCATACAAATGCACTCATACATACGCAAATACTTATACAGTAAATCCTTGATATAACGGACTTCAATAGACCGGAATTCGCTTTTATCGGACTCAAGGATCTGCCGGACTACATTCCTGTATCTCGGAAAAAGTCTGGTAAAACCAGAACCAGTCCAGACTGCCTGACCACTTCAGCCATGTTCACCACAATAAGGTAATTAAAAGATACATTTATCAGTGCTGTGGTAGGTGGGGGTGCTCACCATCCACTCAGTTGATGTAGTGCTGCTCTCGGGTGTCTTCCCTTTCCTCTCCTCCATCCTTCTTTCCTTCAATCCTCCTCTGGCTTTCTTTCCTTGTCCTTCTGCCTATGGGTGACTTTACACTCCCTCTTTTGTCTTTACTTCATTCTTTCTTCGTCCTTCTGCCTGTGGGTGACTCTACACTGACTGACAAGCCAAATGGTTTCCTGTACACCTGGAAACCATTTACTGCGCTGGGTGGTAACCAGATATCCAAATTTGGGGGCCTGGTAGTTTAGTGGGTAATTACGGCACTCCAGTCAGATTGAGCCGGTGAAGGTTTAAATCCAAGGGGTGGTTGGGGTTTATTGCTCATGTAATGCCACTCAGGGATGAGAGAGGCTGGTCATTCTCATCTTAAATGTCAGGACCAACTTGCCCAGCCCCGGGCTGCTACGCTCCTCTGTGGGGTGACGTAGAATTGGATAATGGATGGATGGATTTATCAGTGTACATTACAGTATTATTATATATATTATACCATTTGATTTGAAGCTATAATACAGTATCAGAACAGTTTCTAAACCGTTCATGTTATCCAGACTAATGTCTGATATATCGGAAAAAGTCCGGATTATCAGGGGGAAATCTGGATGTCGCTTTAATCAGAAATTTGCATTATTTGGAATGGTTTGGGCCCCAATTAGTCCGTTATAGTTAGGTCTTACTGTATTTATACAAATACAGTAAGACCTCACTATAACGGACTAATTGGGGCTCAGGCCAGTCCGAAATATGCGATTTTCCGATAAAAGCGACATCCGGACTTACCCCTTCTAATCCGGACTTTTTCCGATATATCAGAAATTAGTCCGGATTGCATCAGTGGTTTTCACCACCATAGCAGTATTGTACTGTGTTATACCTTCAGTACATTAATCAAATGGTATAATAATACTCTACTGTGCACTGAAAAACATGTCTTTTACTTGTCTTATTGTGGTGAACATAGCTGAAGTTGTCAGGCAGTCCGGACTGCTTTATGGCTATATTGGACTTTTTCGGATATATAGGAATTTTGTCCGGTAGCTCCTCGATTCCGATAAAAGCGAATTCCGGTCTACTGAAGTCTGTTGTATCAAGGTTTTACTGTACATTAATACGTACACTGTACGCTGCCATTCATACTCACACACATATGCACTCGAATTCACACATACAGTACAGTGGTATAAGCACTCTTGCACTTGTATGTAGATGCATACATTTACAGTATACACACACACGCACCAACTGAAGCTGTTTTACAGCTACATCCGAAGCAAAACCAAAGTAAAAGATAAAATACGGATGAAGGGATCAACTGTACACAAGAGAAAGTTATTTGTGAAGCACTAAATAAGAACTTTCAATCAGTTTTCACAGAAGAAAATAATTTTGAGAGGGATGATATGGAATATGCATGCCCACACATATTACCAGATATAACAAATACCAGAAAAAGAAATACAGGAGGAGTTAAGTAAATTAGGCAAAGGAAAAGCAAATGGTCCTGATGAAATTTCATGTTGGGTCCTACATGAATGTGCAAAGGAGTTAAGTAAACCATTATCTTTAATATTCAAGGAATCCTTGGGACAAGAGAAACTAGAACTACCTGCTATTTGGAAGAAAGCAAACACTCTTCCCTTATTCAAGAAAGGGAATAGACAAATTCCACTCAGCTACTGACCAGTATCACTAACCAGTGTTGTAAGCAAGGTGCTAGAAAAACTGATAAGAAAAGTTTGGGTAAATCATCTAGAAGAACACAATATGATAACAGAAAGACAATTTGGTTTCAGAAAGGGAAAATCCTGTGTTACTAATCTGTTGAGCTACAATAACAGAGTAACGGAAACATTACAGAAAAGAGAAGGATGGTTGGATAGTATCTATTTAGATTTAAGAAAGCATTTGACTGAGTACCGCAACAAATACTTTTATGGAAACTGTACTGTCAAGGAGGAATCCGAGGCAGACTGTATTGTTGGATGCAAGATTTTCTCAAAAGGGGGAAATGAGAACAGTACTAAGGAGAAGTTACTCATCATGGAGGGAAGTGACTAGCAGAGTTCCACAGGGCTTAGTGCTGGCACCAATTATGTTTTTAGTGTATATAAATGACACAGATAGCAACATTGGAAATGAAAGCTATTTAAATATGTTTGCTGATGATACAAAAATACAAAGGAGAGTTACTAATGAAGACTTTTGTAAAGAGCTGCAAGAAGAATTAAATAATCTTCAAGAATGGAGCAGTACATGGCAAATGGAATTCAATATGGACAAGTGTCATGTAATCAAGTTTGGTAAAAGTGGAAAAAGACCTGACTGGGATTATAAGTTAGGAAGTACCCTACACACATCAGAAAGAGAGAAGAACCTAGGTGTGATTATTAATAACAGATCCAGCTGATCACATCAGTGAGAAGGTACAGAATGTGTATACACTGCTTGCAGATATGAGAATAGCATTCACATATATAAATTAAGACATGCTAAGAAAGATAATAACATCATTCATAAGACCAACCCTGGAGTAAGCATCTGTGGTTTGGAATCCTCATCTCAAAAAACACAGATAAGACTGAGAAAGTTCAGAGGGCCACTACAAGATGGGTACCAAGCTTATGGGATCTAAGCTACAAAGAAAGACTAGAAAAATTGAATCTACCTACTACAGGAGAGAAGGAAAAGAGGAGACATGATTATGCTATATAAATGCATATCAGGGAAAGAGAAAATAGACATAAATGATTACATAACCTATGGGGATGCATCAGCAAGAGGATACTGCAAAAAACTGCTTAAAAAAAGAGGAGATAAGGAAGTAAGGAAATTTTGTTTCCCGAATAGGTCAATTGATCAGTGGAATGCTCTACTGAATGAAGTAGTGTGTGCCAAAACAAATAATAAATTTAAGGATATGTACGATAAAAATGGTTGAAGACACGGGACAGTATGAGCTTGACTCATTCCTATAAAGATACAATTAGGTAAGAACACACACACACGCACACAAGCCCAAAGACAGTTTGAGGAAGACATTATAAATAAAAGTAGTGGTCAACTGAAGCTATTTTACAGCTACATCCAAAGCAAAACCAAAGTTAAAGATAAAATACAGTCCATTATGGACGAGGGGATCGTCCATACACAAGAGAAGTATACAGTAATCCCTCTAATATTCGGACGTCCAATACTCGGATATACTCACTATTCGGATATTCTGGGCTGCCCAACCCCCAAAATGCCAAAAAATTCGAAAAAAAAAATCGATTCTTTGGAACCACGTCAGTTTGAATTTCCTGCCCGCGCCGATCGGCTATGTTTACACTCGTGGCGTCTGTCTGTTGGTCGCCATTACCCATTCAGTTACTGCCTCATGAACACCTCCGACAATGGCGGCCGAAGTGATTGCTTTTGTGGTGATACCCTACCTCCTACAGTGCTTGATACTGCTCTTCACCTTCTTCATCATGTGTGTGATGATGGAATTTACTGTTATGTACAGTGCATTGAAGTGATGTGATTCCAGTTATAAAAAAAAAAAAACATTGTGGAAAGTGTTGGTGATAAGTGCTGGTGATTCTCAATTGGAAAGGTGTGTCAGGTGCAAGGTCTTCCTGTCAGAGTCTGAGATGATAGAGTGGGTTATTACATCAGGATGGCAG
>JAGKTI010006267.1:0-24595 GCA_018397915.1 Birgus latro | reverse complement strand
TTCATGCCTAACCTGTTTTCATCATGCTGTTAATGTGTTAAGAAATTACCCTAAATGTTAATCATAATTTCCTGCTTGCAGTTTAATTTTTCCATGGATGGTTCTTAAGTAAAACAGCTAGATAAAAGGTGGAAGATGTGAATTTCATGTCCAGTCCTAACCTAACCTAACCTATGGTTACCATAAAGATTTTCATGCCTAACCTGTTTTCATCATGCTGTTAATGTGTTAAGAAATTACCCTAAATGTTAATCATAATTTCCTGCTTGCAATTTAATTTTCCCATGCATGGTTCTTAAGTAAAACAGCTAGAAAAAAGATGGAAGATGTGAATTTCATGTCCGGTCCTAACCTAACCTAACCTATGGTTACCATAAAGATTTTCATGCCTAACCTGTTTTCGTCATGCTGTTAATGTGTTAAGAAATTACCCTAAATGTTAATCATAATTTCCTGCTTGCAATTTAACTTTTCCATGCATGGTTCTTAAGTAAAACAGCTAGAAAAAAGGTTGAAGCAGTTAATTTCATGTCCAGTCCTAACCTAACCTAACCTATGGTTTCCATAAAGATTTTCATGCCTAACCTGTTTTCATCATGCTGTACATGTGTTAAAAAATTACCCTAAATGTTAATCATAATTTCCTGCTTGCTATTTAATTTTTCCATGCATGGTTCTTAAGTAAAACAGCTCGAAAAAAGGTTGAAGCAGTGAATTTCATGTCCGGTCCTAACCTAACCTAACCTAACATTGTGTTAATCATAATTTCCTGCTTTTAATTTAATTCTTTCATGCATGGTTATTAAGTGCACCAGCTATGAAAAAGGTTGAATCAGTGAATTTCATGTCCGGTCATAACCTAACCAAACCTAACCTAACCTAACCATTTTTCTGGTAGCAGTTAACATCATTTACTGTATTTGATGCTTTGTATCCAATAATTTCGTGCATAAAATGTGAGAAAAGATTATTTCCATGTCTGATACTTACTTATACTGTGCTGGCAAGTTCTGAGCTCCTATGACTCACTCACCTCTAAATCATCATTTTTTGGTTAAAATTCAATAAATTCATGCTATGTGGGCATTATTTATGTGAAAAGGGACCTAAATAAGTGCTATGCATGTCCACTAGGGAGGTAGGAAGGTAGTTTTCTGATTTAGGTTAGGTTAGGTTAGGGTCATGAAAAACCAGTGCTGGAGCTTCAGGACAAAACCAATATTCGGACATGCCTTTGGCTCTATTACAACAGATATTGGAGGGATTACTGTATTTGTGAAGCGCTAAATAAAAATTTCCATTCAGTTTTTACAGAAGAAAATAATTTTGAAAGAGATGATATGGAACATGCATGCCCACATGTATTACCATGTATACAAATACAGTATCAGGAAAAAGAAGTACAGGAAGAGTTAACCCTTTGTACGCCAGGTGGGATAACATAACACGGAATGCCATGTGGACGCCTGAAAGACCCCAACTTAATTGGTGGATTTCTGCCATATGCACAAAGTTACAAATGTCAAATTTTGTACATACGTTGCCCAGGACACGACACATGGAACTATTCCACCATGTGTCCCATTTTTGTGTGTGTGTGTTTTTAATGAAAGCAAAACTTTATTGAATTTCTACAGAATTTTTGAAAGTTGCACATTTAATAACTATTGTTGAACATACAGGCATTTATAGTTTATATCCAAGGGGTGGTTGGGGTTTATTGCTCATGTAAAGCCACTCAGGGATGAGTGAGGCTGGTCACTCTCATCTTAAATGTCAGGCTCCTATGCTCCTCATGGGGCAACATATGATTGGATGATGGATGGATGGACATCATTCTTATTCATTCAGCATGCTCTTAACATAATAAAAATAAATTTGTTATCAGTTATAATACCATAGAAAGAAAAATGACACAGTATCATGAAAATGAAATCACAAAAAAAATTAGGTTGAATCTATGTTCAGAACATAAACAATATTCAGAAAACCCCTGAATGATTAACAGATCAAGTAAACATAAACAAGATTGGCATTTTGTGGTTCATAGTCATTATCGTTAGATAAATCACTGCAAGTTTCAATATCACCATCAGAAATAGGAGGATCTTTTCCAATCCTCTGCCGTAGAATAGCTCAGCAGGCAGTCCGTATATTTGTTATACGGAATGCTAGTTGGGGTGCCAGACGACCCAAGTGAAGCTTGCTGCCTCGTCACTCTTAAACTATATTATTATTATTATTATTATTTCAAACTTTGTGTGCCTATAAACTGGCCAAGTGCAAACACATTCCTGGATGGTCAGATCCCCAAAACTATAAGTGGCTAAATGACATCTTATTAAAATTTGGGGGGGGTCAATCTCACCTCACATGGTGTACGAAGGGTTAAGTAAATTAGACAGAGGAAAAGCAAATAGTCCTGATGAAATTTCATGCCGGGTGCTACATGAATGTGCAGAAGAGTTAAGTAGATCAATATCTTTAATATTCTAGGAATCCTTAGGTCAAGGTAAACTACCTGAGATTTGTAAGAAGGCAAACATTGTTTCCCTATTCAAGAAAGGGAATAAACAAAATCCACTCAGCTACCAACCAATATCACTAACCAGTGTTGTAAAATACTAGAAAAACCGATAAGAAAGAGTGGGTAAACCATCTAGAAGAACACAATATGTTAACAGAAAGGCAGTTTGGTTTTAGAAAGGGAAAAATCATGTGTTACTAATCAATTAAGCTACTATGATACAGTTGCAGAAACATTACAGAGAAGAGAAGGATGGGTGGACAGTATATATCTAGATTTCAAGCAAGCATTTGACAGAGTGCCACACCAAAGGCTTCCATGAAAACTGTACCATCAAGGAGGAATCGAAGGCAACCTGTACTGTTGGATGCAGGATTTTCTCGAAAAAAGGAAATGAGAACAGTACTTATGGGTAATTACTCATCATGGAGGGATGAGACTAGTGGAGTTCTAAAGGGCTCACTGCTGGCACCAATTATGTTTTTAGTGTATGTAAATGACATAGATAGTAACATTGGAAATGAAAGCTATCTAAATATGCTTGCTGATGATGCAAAAATACAAAGGAGAATTACTAACACAGACTTTTGTAGAGAACTACAAGAAGAATTAAATAATCTTCATGAATGGAGTGATAAATGGCAAATTGAATTCAGTGTGGACAAGTGTCATGTAATTAAGTTTGGTAAAAGTGGAAAAAGACCAGATTGGGATTATAAGTTAGGTAGTTCAATCTTACACGCATAAGAAGTAGAGAAGGACCTAGGAGTGATTATCAGTAACAGACTATCTCTGGCTGACCACATCAGTGAGAAGGTACGGAACAACTATACACTGCTTCCTAATATGAGAACAGCATTTACGTACATAAATGAAGACATGCTGAGAATGATAATGACATCATTCATCAGACCAACCCTGGAGTATGCATCAGTAGTCTGGAATCCTCATCTTAAGAAACACATAGATCTATATGTCTGTCTATTGCCAGACGCCATAATCCCGTAAGGGGTGGCCATTTGACTTTGAGTTATTTGTTTTACAGGGAGGGGCACTAACCTCTCCACCAATTCACTTGTTGACACGTAGGGAGCACGAATGGTTTGGTTATATAGTTCCCACCCAGCATTGTAAATGGTTTCTTGGTTTACAGGAAACCATTTGGCTTGTCACTCAATGGAAAACCACCTGTAAAGGAAAGAAAAGCAATAAGAAGTGACAGGAAAGATGGGAGAAATAGGAAGAGAGGAGGGCAGGCACAGAAAAAGAATGATAAAGGCTAAGGAAGAAGTAGGCAGCACTACATGAAGTGAGTGGATGATGGTCACCATCACGTACCATAAACACATAGATAAGACTGAAAAAGTTCAAAGGACCACAACAAGATGGGTACCAAGCTTATGGGATCCAAGCTATGAAGAAAGACTAGAAAAATTGAATCTACCAACACTGCAGGAGAGCATGAAAAGAGGGGACATGATTATGCCATATAAATCCATCTCAGGGAAAGAAGAAATAGACATAAATGAGTATATAATGTATGGGGACGCATCAGCAAGAGGACACTGCAAAAAAGTGCATAAAAAGAGAGGTGATAAAGACATAAGGAAATTCAGTTTCCCAAATAGGGCATTTGATCAATGGAATGCACTTCGTTTCGTTTCATTTCATTTTTGAAGGCTCCAACATGCTTGCAAGTGTCGGCCTTGGTCACCTAATGGTGGCTTTCTATGCTGCTTGATCTATGGCAGCCTCCCTGTTTTCCCCTAACCCTGAGGTCACACTTAATGACCTCGTCCCACGTCTTTCTCGGTCTACCCCTCACAACCCCACCCCCAATATTAACACTTTTCACCTTCTGCACCCAATTATCATCCCCCATCCTCTCCACATGCCCAAACCATCTCATTCTACCTCTCCTCATCACAACACCAATACACTCCAGTCCTTTCCTGCCTCTCAACTCTTCTATCGTAAACCCAACCCCCCCAGGGCTTGCACGCAGGGACGCACTGCACATTCACCTAATCATTGTCATTTCTGTATGTTTGAGCCTGCGAATATCTTCTTCCTTTACTGCCCAGGTCTCACTACCATACAGCATCACACTCCTAACACATGCTGCATACAAAGACCCCTTAGCACGTAGGGAGAGTCGTCTTATTGTCAAAAGAGTCAACAGCTCCCTGAACTTCTTTCAACCACTTCTTTCCCTAGCCAGAGGGCTAGCTCCAGCCCCACCTCCAGCACGTAACATGTCTCCCAAATAACAAAACTCTTCCACACACTCAAGAGACTCACCAGCAAGTTCAATCCTTTCACGCCTGACAATCTCCACCTGCTCTTCCCGACACGCCGCACACATAAAATCAGCATTATTTCGCTTTTTTTAAAAAATTATTATTATTATTTTTTTTTTTAAATGCAAGGAAGAAGAAACTAAGGGCCATGGACCCACAAACAGTTCCTTCCAAGAATAAACAAAAACAATACAAAAGAGCCAAATTCAAGATCCATTCATTTCGAGATGCCTGGACACACTGCGTATGAAAGACTGGAGATCATAGGAAGTAGGAAATACAGACAGAGGAAGACAGTTCCAGAGTTGACCAGTTCCATAAATGAAGGACTGGGAGTAATGGTTAACTCTTGCATTAGAGAGCTGGAGAGAAATGGGATGAGAGGTTGTTGCTAGATGGGTGCTCTGTGCCTGTTGTAGAGGTGGAGGGATGCAAGCAGACATTTCAGAGGAACTCTGTCCATTGAAGTAGCGATAGAAAAGAAATAAAGATGCAAAAGTGCAGTGAAGAGACAGAGGTTGAAGGGAGCTAGTAAGAGGAGGAGAGTTAATGAGACGAAAAGCCTTTGACTCCACCCTATTGAGAAGGGCTGTATGTGGGGAGCCTCCCCACACATGAGACTTGTACTACAAACGGGCATATAAAACCCGTGTATAAATTCAACAACTGTGCAGGGGTAAAGAAGGTTCGGAGTCTATCTCTAATACCACTACATCGCTTGTGCACCCATTTATCACAAACACTGCACAAGATGGAATTACTTCCCACACCCTTGTGGCAAATTGCACATGGCCTCTCTCCCTCTTCTTTCACTGTACTGCCACCAACCCTTGTTATCATTACTCTTGTTCTATCTTCATTTACCCTTAAGCCCTTATGCCCCATACCATCTCTCCACTTCCTAAATCTTTCCTCCGCCTCCCTTTCATTCTCTGCGGTCAACACCATATCATCAGCATAGAACATCTCCCACAGGAGTCCATTTATGAAGTCACGTGAGAAGACTTCAAGTAGCATGATAAACAACAAGGGACTCAAAACTGACCCTTAATGCACACCAACATTGATGGAAAACTCATCACTCAAATCTCCATTCACTCTTACCTGGGTGCAAGCACCCACGTTTTCGTTTTCGTTTTCGTTTTTGAAGGCTCCAACATGCTTGCATGTGTCGGCCTTGGTCACCTAATGGCGGCTCTCCACGCTGCTCGATCTCTGGTGGCCTCCCTATTCAGTCCCTTAACCCTTAAGTCACATTTAATGACCTCGTCCCATGTCTTTCTCGGTCTACCCCTCCCAACCCCTCCCCCAATATTAACACTTCTCACCCTCTGTACCCAATTATCATCCCCCATCCTCTCCACATGTCCAAACCACCTCAGCCTACCTCTCCTCATCACAACACCAATACACTCCAGTCCCATCCTACCTCTCAACTCTTCTATCGTAAACCCAGCCCCCCCAGGCCTTGCACGCAGGGACGCACTGCACATCCACCTAATCATTGTCATTTCTGTACGTTTAAACCTGCGAATATCTTCTTCCTTTACTGCCCAGGTCTCACTACCATACAGCATCACACTCCTAACACATGCTGCATACAAAGACCCCTTAGCACGTAAGGAGAGTCCTCTCAATGTCAGGAGAGGCAACAGCTCCCTGAACTTCTTCCAACCACTTCTCACTCTAGCAACCGAGCTAACTCCAGCCCCACCTCCGGCACCTAACATGTCTCCCAAATAACAAAACTCCTCCACACACTCAAGAGACTCACCTGCAAGTTCAACCCTCTCACGCCTAACAATCTCTGCCTGCTCTCCCCGACACACCGCACACATGAAATCAGCATTATCTCGCAGTCTACCTCTAATACCACTACATCTCTTGTGCACCCACTTATCACAAACACTGCACAAGATGGAATTACTTCCCACACCCTTGTGGCAAACTGCACATGGCCACTCTCCCTCTCCTCTGATTGTACCGCCACCAACCCTAGATATCATCACTTTTGTTTTATCTGCATTTACCCTTAAGCCCTTGTGCCCCATACCATCTCTCCACTTCTTAAATCTTTCCTCAGCCTCCCCTTCATTCTCAGCAATCAACACCAAATCATCAGCATACAACATCTCCCATGGGAGTCCCTCTCTGAAGTCACGTCCAAGGCTATAACCACCCTAACCAGCCACTCCTTCAACCCAAGCTTTCTCATTGCCCACTTCACCACCTCTCTATGAACTCTGTCAAAGGCCTTTTCTAAATCACTGAAAACAAAGTACAGTTCCCATTTCTTTCCAATGTGTTTTTCTTGAAGCTGTCGAACAATGAATAAGGCATCAGTTGTCCACCTGCCTGGCATAAACTCGAACTGCATCTCATCAAGCTACCAAATGAAATAGTGTGTGCCAAAACAATTCATAAATTTAAGGATTATGTATGATAAAACATTATTTAATACACAAGACAGTACAAACTTGACTCATTCCTGTAAAGATACAATTATGTAAGAACACACACACACACACACACACACACACACACACACACACACACACACACACACACACACACACACACACACTCACACACACAGTGGTAGCGTTCTCGCTTGCCATCTAGTAGACAGGAGTTCGTGCCTCGCTCAGGTTGCAAAAAGTTTCACTGACGAAGTGGGTGGTTACTGGCCCCCTTGAGCAAGGGGATGGGTGTGTGCTTGTGTGAAGGTCACAGCTTTGCCCTTAGATCGGACTATATGAGCTCTCAGCTCCCTTCCGGGAGGATAAAAGCTGATGATCACGACTATCAAGTGATCCTGACCAACCCAGTGAGTTACACACACACACACACACACACACACACACACACACACACACATTCCCTCTCCCTCCCTCCCTCCCTCCCATCTCTCTCTTTCTCTCTCTCTCATGATGTAAAATGGTAAGAGGTGTTATTCAAGTTGAATTTGCAACATTTCATTGAAAGCACATTTGCAAGCCATTACTGGGCAACACAGAGTCCTCTTACCTTTGTGTACTGGCCAACAGAACATTTTTCAGTAACTGACCAGTGCATTTAAGTTTATGAATACAAGTATATGAAAATTTTGACTTGTCAGTACATTATAAACATAGTTAAAAATATACATAATATAAAGAAGTGTCCACACTATGACTTGGTGAAGGGCACAAGATATTGTACATGGTAGTGGTGACCCTTCAGTGTATTACAAGACATTCAAATTCTTGACCCTGCTGAGGATTTTCCATTTTATTTTCTGGGAAGGGGAGTATGGTCATGAGGGATGTTGACAAAACACTTTACTGTAGATGAAGGTCCTTTATTAACTCGCAGTATTTCCATACATACTGGTTGGCTCCAGGGAGACTGGACTTTTTCCAGGTCAGGGCAAGGCATGGAAAGTACTTGAAAATCAGACAATGGCCATGCTGGACCCAGTGTCAAAAGTAGAATACAATGCAAGAACTTGGCTGAAGTCCTCTCCAAGACTTACACCCCTGAAAGTATTAGAACTTTCAGGAAGTTTCAAGCAAATTACTAAGGTGAAATTACTTAAAGGTGAAAAATATAAATTTTCATATGACTATTTCAAGGAATTAGATAATGCAGTTGCCCCTTTTTTTGCTCTAACCTTTATTTGTTAGGGTGATACTGCATAGGATAAGAACTTGTCACCCTTATTTCATAATTACAAACCAATTTTTAGTACAGAATGATGTAATAGACAGCATAGTTTTATGCTAGGGTGGCAAGCTGCTGACACAGCTCTTTTGCACCTCCTCACACAGCTGTTCTGTACTTCTTCCTATATCTCACAATTAATGGAAGGTGCTGCTTTCAAAACATTACTAGCATAGGTCTCATACTATCAAAATGTCTTTTAGAGGATTAGAAGTCAATATACAAACTCATAATGGGAATGTGAGAAGAAAAGGTCCATATTGGAGGGCACAGCATTGTCCCACAGAAGCGTAAACAGAGAGAGAGAGAGAGAGAGAGAGAGTTTCTCCCCATATTGAAGAGCTCAGCCTCCCCTCAGGAACCCTTATGATAAAGCTTTTAAACTACCAATTATATTTCCTTTTAGAAGTGTGGATAAATATTTTAAAATATATTGGAACTTATCAGTAATATATTAGTTTAAAAGTGTCATCATTCAACTGATAAGAAATTCATACTAGATTGTTGTAAAAAATACATAACTTCATGACAAAACTGTATAAAAGCATGGGATATTAAGGTGTAAGGAGTAAAAATATTATTGGCATTTATTTTCAACCTGTACATTTGGATCCCATCACTTTAGCACCTTGACCTTACTGCTTCTCTCCACTAAGGTCACACCACTTTCCTTTTGCCCATCATATACACTCAACCCTCGATTTAGCAGACCCCTATTTCCTGGATACCGGATTTCTCGGACCAAAAAATGGAAATACTGTACTGAAACTTACATTTTCAGATATCCCACACGCAGCGATCCCTTTCGTTTCCCGGTCAAAGTCCAGGGCCCCCGCAAGGTGTCCGCGTTCGCGCCAATCATTTGTTTACTGTTGTCTCATGGTGTAAAGTGGCCTTACATTTGAGCATTATCTGAGCAGTTTATAACTCCAGGATGGCACCACCAACCCCAGGGAAAGTGACCAAGCACATACAGAAGCCTGTGCATCTCTCAGTGCCCCAAAAAGTTGAGTTAATAAGGAAATTTGAGGCTGGGAAGTCTGTCACTTTGGTGTGTGAGGAGTATGGTGTAAAAAAACAGACTGTATCTGATATCAGAAAAGCAAAAGAAAAGCTGGAGAGTAACGCTGTGAAGTTTTCTGTGTCTGAGGCAAAGACTGGATCATGTAGGAAACATATGAAAACTTCAAAGAGTGTTGACTTAGATGCAGCTGTGCACAAGTGGTATGTTCAACAGCGGGCTTGTGGTGTCTCAGTGAGAGGTGTGGAGCTTGCTGCCAGTGCTGCAAAGTTTGCAGCACACATGGGTATCGCTGATTTTAAGGCAAGTGATGGATGGTTGTGGCGGTCAGGCGAGGCTGCCAGTGCCGATGTTGAGAGTGTTGAACCATTTAGATTGAAGTTAGATGATCTTATTAAGCTTGAACATTTATCACTGTCAAATTTACAGTGTGGATGAGACTAGGGTTATGTACCAGTCCTTGCCTAGTAATACCCAGGCAAGGAAGGATGAGCATAAGGTGCCAGGTAAATAGATTAATAAAGAGTGGTTATCAGTGATGTGTGGTGGTAATGTGTCAGGTACACACAGGCTCAAACTGGCAATTGTGGGGAAGTCTACAAAACCCAGGGCACTTAAGGATTGTATGAACAAGCTTCCTGTACATTATTACAGTTCTAGCATAGCGTGGTACACCAGCTGGATTTGTGAAGACTGGTTCCATCATCACCTGGTACCTGAAGTAAGGAACTACCAGGTAAAGGTGCTGAAAATTCCATCTGCAGAAGTGAAGGCATTAGTCCTAATGGACAGTGCCCCCATCCACCCCACCCAGGATGTTTTTCAGAGTGCTGATGGAAAGATAAAATGCATGTTTTTACCCCCAAACACCACATCATTGATCCAACCAATGGATCAAGGCGTAATCAGTTCACTGAAGCGGAGGTACCAGAGAAAATATCTTGACGAAGTGTTGGTTGTGTTGGAGACTGTGGTTGACTGGAGATGATTCAAGAGGGAAGAGAACACTGGAGAATATTAAATCATACAATATCCGCTCTGCCATCCACAACTTGGGTGAGGCATGGGGTGACGTTAAACATTCCACTCTTACCAATGCATGGAAAAAACTCTTCAAGGACGAAGATTATGACTGTGATTTTGAGGGGTTTGAGGCATCAGACTTCCATGCACTTCTCCATAGGGTTGAGGAAAATTCAGTTACGCTAGATGACATTCATGAATGGATAGAAGAAAATGAAACTGCAGAGGGGCATGAAATATTGTCCGAGGAATAGATAATGGCAACAGTGACTGGGGAGCGGGGCAGCGACAGTGAGGAGAGTGACGTGGAGCCGCAAACAACCGTTAAGATGTCTGTGGTCAGGGAATGTGCAGGTATGCTATTTCAGTTTGTGGCAACCATCAACAACAAGGACATTCAGGAACATTACGAGCAGCTCCAGCTTCTCCGTTCAAAAATTATTGTGATGCAGCACCAGGCTGGTCGCCAGTCTAAGATTGTTAGTTTTTTTTAAACCACACACTGCCAAGCCGTCTTCTCCTGAACCAGGCCCCAGTGGTATGAGCCAGTCCGCCACCACCAAGCCACCTCCTCCTGAACCAAGCAGCTCACCCGCATCTCAACACAACTCCAGTGGTGCTACAGATTCACCTAGGGATGTCGTGTCTAACGTCGAATAGTTTAAGCTATTTGGGGAAACACTATACGCTTACGGCAAACACCTTCATCCTCTCTACATTACAATACATATACAGTACACTATGTTAAATATACAGGTACTGTTTTTATTTTTCCTTTTATACAGTAGGTACGGAAAGTATTGACACTTTTTTGCCGACGTCATTCTTTTTCGCATTAAGTGAAGTAGGGTCAATACTACCCTCCCCTGTGATGCGAAATGAGCTGACGCTTTTTCAACGGGAACTGGCAACCCTGCTTGATAGGTTTGGCACCACAGGAGCAGGCTCAGTAATGTTTGGGCAGCCACAGGAGGAGGATTGTCTCTGTGTGTGATGCACCACGAGGGCATGTTTTGACTCAAATAACACAGTTATTTGGTTACCTACCACATTCTCATCATGCCTAAAGTAACCACAAGCAAGGACAAACGTGTGGAAGTGATTACTTTATACAAAGCTGGCCACAAACTCCCATTTATTGCAAATCAGATGGTGTTAGACTGAGGACAGTGCAGAGACTGGTGAAGCGGTTCAAGGACAGTGGGGAGGCCATTCCTCCCACTCCACTTCCCAAGCCTGGGAGACCTCGTAAGACAACCTTCAGGACCCGTCAGCTGATCTCAAGGCAAGTTAGCAAGGATCCAAGGCTAACAGCACGGGATTTAAAAGAAAAGAACCCACAGTTGCTGGCAGATGTGTCTGTCAGAAGTGTGCAGCANCTGTTGCATGACGATCTGGGCTACAGGAGTTTTTGTGCTCGTAAAAAACCACTGCTAACTGCACTTCAGAAGAAAAAGAGAGTAAATTTTTGTAAGAAATATCTTGCCTGGAGTGAGGAGCAATGGAAAACTGTGCTTTGGAGTGATGAGTCAACATTTACTGTCACTGGTACCCCTTCATCACGAGTGTACCGCAAACCAGGCAGTGACCCCCTGGATCCTAAGTACACTTCCAAGTTTGTTAAATACCCAGCCTCACTCATGGCTTGGGGCTGCTTTACATATTATGGTGTTGGTGAGTTGGTAATTCTACCTGCAAATGAAAAAGTGAACCAGAACAATTATTTGGAGCTATTATGTGATGTTTTAAGTGACTCTTTTGATAAAACCAAGGCAAGAGTATTTATGCAAGATTCTGCCCCTGCACATGTTGCAAAGTCAGTGAAACAGTGGCTAACAGACTGTGAGGTTCCCTTTATTCGAGATTGGCCCGGAAACAGCCCAGATATCAATCCCATTGAGAATTTATGGGCGCACATGAAGCGGCACATCATCTTTGCCTAAACTTGAGGCTGCAGTCAAGCAGCTATGGAGCAGTTTTAGTCCGTCTGTTCTGCAAAACTACGCCATCAGTCTCCCCAGACGCCTTAAGAAGATAATAAAGGTGAAGGGGAATGCCAGTAAATACTAAATTCAGTGGTGAGTGTTAATTTATTTGTTTCTCCTTCCTAACCACAAGAATGTTTTCTTTTTTTAAGATGGCGTCAACACTTTCCGCGCCTACTGTATAGTCATGTGTTGTAAACCATGTTTTGTATGTAATGTATGTTACGATCACGGCATACACCTGCATCCTCTCTACAATAAAATACTGTACAGTAAGTACATACAGAACAGTATGTTAAATATACAGGTATTTATATTTCCTTTTATATAGTCATATGTTGTAAACCATGTTTTGTTTGTAACTTATGCTGGTACATGTAATACTGAGTGCTGGAAAAAGTGTGGTAAAAGTCCGGGGCGGGTACTGAATATTGGCAATTGCCGGCCCGAGTATGGTCAACTTAGGGGAATGGGCAGTGGCCCCCGGACTTTTGTGATTCCCGGACTAGATTTCCTCCCTTTTAGTCCAGCAAATCGAGGGTCGAGTGTATTATATTTGCTGTACATCATATATAACCGACATGCACTGGATCTGGTCCCCAGCCCTCTAGTGTATAGTATACAGTATTTCCTTCTGACTAACTTTATTTTTTTTTTTTTTCAATCATTGTCGAAGCAGTGCTGATGCAAGATGAGTTTTGCACAGCATACTATGCCAGTACCTAACTGAACTCCTGTTATTACTGTATTCATCTTAACTATGATATCTAGTCAATGACGGCTCAAGGAATGAGGGCCCAATGTGAAATTTGGAAGAAGGGTCCCATTATGGGCTCATTTTACATGACTGATCCATTGTGTACAGGATTTATAAAATGCAAATCATCTAGATGGATACAAGAAACAGAATATTTGGCTACCAACCCTAGTAAAAAGTGAACTCATATTAACAGTTATTTCATCATCATCATTATCATTATCAACTTCATCATTCTTATTGACATCATCATCCCACCTTTTTTCCCAGTCATAGGTGGGATGAGGTAAGATTCAGAAAGCAAGAAAAAGGAAAAAACATGACAGTGGTTGAAGTAATCAACAGCATGCCAGGTGAAAATGGCCACACACTCATGTACTCACCATTAAAGCCCCCTGAAACCTGGCTGACCCTCATAGGCACACTTTCACATGAAACTTCATTACCTATCAGACAGAGTCAGTGCAATGATTGCTAGTTTAAAAAAAAAAGGATACCAAATCCTTGTCATGCTCTTCTCTGTACATAATTCAGCTAGCCAGCCCAAACCCTTGTCCAAAGCCTAGTGTCATCAGCTTCCATTCCCCTTTCTCACACATTCATTTACTATATGTCCTCCTCCTCTTGGCCTTGACCATGCCTCCCCTCACCTTAAAGCTCTCTAACCCTTTTTTTCCCTGCTTTTCTGCATGACCATACCATCAAAGCACACACTCATCAACTCTTTTTGTCTTCAGACTTTTTTAACTTCACATCTTTCATGAATCACAATATTTATCTTAATCAGCTGCACACTCCACAGACATTTCTCATTAACTCCAGCTTCACAGCACTAATACCTGACTTTTCATTTTCATGCTACATCAATGTCTCACACCCATATTTTCACGTTGGCAATAGTACTTCTTTGTGGCACAATTACTCCTTGATAGTGCCGGCGCTTTTTCCTTCCTTGTGCCACTGAATCTACCATTTCTTTTGCACATTTACCTCCTGTTTCTTTCATTTCAGATCCTTAAACATTCTCATTGATTCAAGTCTCTTCATTTATCATAGTTTTTCACTGGGAGTTACCTTCTCCCTCGACAGCCATCACTCTACTCTTTACCAGCGTTTACCCGGCATAGTTCTCTGACAATAACAAAACTCTTACCTACCTCCATAGTTTTGGTTCATTACTTTACTTGCAATTACCAGGCCTGCTTCCAGGAATTTCAGTGGGGAACCCATTTAATGAGGGACTTTCAGAGTGCTGGGTCATTCCCTACTCGGTCGTACACCAGTCATTTGTTGGGTAGCATGCCTGTAATGGCTGTGGATTATTTTCACTCCAGTGTCGAACTTGAAATATATTAATGGCATATGTAATTGCGTTATTAATTATTTCTTATTAACGGGACATTGTATAGATTGCTACCCTTGTTTTATTATGTAAATGTTAACGTGGGTAATATGTAACTGCGTGTATTTGTGAGAGGGACTACATGACTTATTTCACTGACTTTGGTCTCGCTATTATTTGGGTTTTGATTATGTAGCATCTTTTGAAAAGCTGGGGTTGAGAGCACACCCGGCTCTCTGCCATTTCAAACCAGGACTTCATTCAGAGCACAACTGTTACAACTAGTCAAAAATAAGGAAGAGAAACAAGCGAGGCTTTTGAGCTTATCCTTGCTTTCAATCGTTGTTTCATTAGTGGTGGCAGCAGTGAACAAAAGTAAGCATGTCTCCTACAATATGACTCTCTTTTGGCTCTGTTTTTTTTTTTTTTTTCATGGAAGGAACAGTTTGTGGGCTCCGGCCCTTGGGTCCTTCTTTCTTGCATTTAAAAAAAATAAAATAAAAAAATAAAATAAAATAAAAAAATAAAAAAAATCAGTAAAATTGCTGCTGAGAAACTCCTTGTATTGTGTGGCACTGCTCTGCCACACCCTGTCTCCTGCACTCCACCCAGCTAGCTTTCTCTACCACCAAGTCCAAGCATTATCTGCCTTCAACCTACCAGTCACCTGCGTTGCAATAACCTGTCATCGACTTTACCCCTGTTTGGCCTGTTCTGGAGAAAATAGAACCATCATCGTTCCTACCACGTGTGGAAAATTGCTTTGTGACTCAATGCCACTGCCCTGTGGCCTGTCCTGCGCATTTCTGGTGTGATTCTGGCCTGCCACTGTGTCCTGCGCATTTCTGGTGAGTTCCTGTCATGCCACTGCATCCTGTACATTCTAGTGTGATCCAGCCTTGCTTCTGTGTGAAAATATCATAATCCTCACCTACCAGAGCGCTGCATTCTCAAGAGCAAGTTGTATTTATAACGTATCATGGACTTAAGGTGCCCCATCAAACCCTGCAGACTCAGCCTCCGCACCGTAGCCACCTCTTTCCACCATCCTACCCTCTGCATTGTGCAAACCTGCCATATGGTTGTTCACTTCTACCCAGCTGATGGCCTAAATAATTCTCACTACCTGTCCCGCCATAACACTGCATGTGGCCTGCCTGTCCTGCACCTGCAGTTGTCTATTACAACAGGTTCACTGACTACAATTCTTCGCTGTGTTGTGCTGTTTTCTGTGTGTCCTGTGCCTTCATGGTGTGGTTAACCTGTCATCACCCATACTCCAGATGTGTGAGGAATATTATGCCTTTTGTGTGGGTAATATTAAATTGTCAGTGCCACCCAACAGACCGTCCTCACCCTGCCACAGTCTCCTACACTAGGCTACCCAGTAGTTAACAGTGTGAATATTGTTTATCTCGGGGCCTACACTTGCTGTCTTACACTGTATAGAACCAATGAGTGAGTGCCCCGTATCTATATAGTTATTAAATGCCATCGTCTATGAAGCAATAAAAAAATAATAAGAAAAATTCGTACAAACACTGGTGAATTCCCTCGTCTCACTCACTGTCGCTGTCTGGCAACAAGTAAAGTTTTAATCTTTCTCATAACTATAACCATATATACCACATACTGAATAGCCATTTATACCCATCCCCACTCCTCACTCCATTATACAAGATTCACTCGTAACCCCAACCATAGACAGCTCGTCGGTGCTTCAAACCTGAAGCATGGGATGTCTTCCTCAAATGATTTGAGTCCTATGGACTCTATTTCCATTTCTGGGGCTTCTAGCAGGGGCACTGGCCATCCTACACCTCTCGAGGCAGCCCCCAAGCTGCCTTCCAAACTGGTATGCCCACTCTGAGAAAGAGTGTGGTAAAACTATCTTCCTCATCCTCACGTTTACCTTCGGATGCTAGACAGAGGGTGTGGGTTTCTGGTGCTGGGCAGGCTCCTCCAAAGGGCTCTCATAAGCATCAATCCAAACCCACTTGGTAGTACTAATCAGTGTGGCTCAATCAGTTCCAATTTGTCTTCAATGGAATTGTAGAGGTGCCATGGCAAATTGAGAGGATTTGCAGTTATTACTCTCTGCCCTGAGTCTGCTCTGTGTCTGTCTCCAAGAGACAGTGGTGGGGGATAGACCGTTTCCTTCTATTAGGGGGTATAAGGTATTCCATGCATCTCCTCCTGGTGGTCACAGCGGTGGATGTGCCATTCTGTGCCGTTCTGATGTCCCCTTTATTTCCTTTACAATACAGTCTCCCCTTCAAGTTCTAGCAGTACAGATGCACATTGGGAGGCATTATACCATCTGTTGTCTGTACCTTCCATGTTCCATTCTTGTTATGCGTGCTGATCTGGAGGCCCTTATTAGTCAACTTTCACCTCCTTTTCTACTCCTTGGTGACCTTAATGGCCACCATCCTTTGTGGGGTGACTCACTTTCAAATCCCTGGGGGTGATCTTCTTGCCTTTTTGGTTGGAGATTTAGATTTGGTGGTCCTAAATGATGGGAGGCTGACCCATTTTCATTTTCAGACTGGCACATATTCTGTCACTGACTTAACCATTTCCTCCTTTGATTGTGCCCTTGATTTTACTTGGGAGGTTTTGGATGATCTGCATGGTAGTGACCATTATCCTGTGTTGGTCCAGACTGCTCGCTCTGTTCCTGCAGCCCGTATGCCATTCTGATGTCTGGATAGGGCTGATTGGTCTCTCTTTGAGGAACTGTGTGTATTTGCCTACAAGGTTACTAATTTTTCAACTATTGATGATGCTGAACATTATTTTACTAAGACTTTTTCTCAGCAGGAGTTCATTCCATCCCACAGACTTTTGGTGTTTTTTCCCAGAGACCTGTGTCATAGTGGAATGATGACTGCTCTGCAGCAAAAGGAGCTTACAAAGCGGCTGTCCTTTGGTATTTTGCCAATCATGATGTTGTTTTTCTAAAAATCCAGTTTCACAGAGCACGTGCTCGCTATAGACAGGTCATGAAGGATGCTCGCCGTAACTCGTGGAGGTCGTATGTTTCTTCAGTTATGTCCTCTACTCCAATGCCAATGGTGTGGAAAAGGGTGCACAAGATTTCTGGTAGGTTCTTGCCCTCCTCCCCACCAGTGTTGCGACTTCAGGGCGATCTTGTGTCAGCACCAGATGCAGTAGTCTCTGCTTTTGTAAACCAGTTTTATGCTGTCTCAAAAAGAAACCCTTCAAAGCCGTGTGCTAGCTTTCGTAGGAATCAGGAGAGGCTTGGTCTGGACTTTCGCTCTCGTGGCGGAGAGCTGTATAATTTAGAGTTTAGTCTCTGTGAGCTACGTGCTGCCCTCTCAGAGTGTGGTGACACCTCTCCTGGGCCTGACAAAATTCCTTAAGTTATGCTTTGCAATCTGCTGACTGATTCACTTCAGTTTTTAGTGGACCTTTTTAACAGGGTTTGGGGTGCGGGCTTTCTTAAGAGTTGGAAGTTGGGTGTTGTCCTTCCCATTCCCAAGTCTGGTAAGGACCATTCCTATGTTTCCTACTATCGCCCAATTGCTTTAACATCGTGCGTGTGCAAGCTATCCAAAAAGATGGTCAGTGTCAGGCTTGTGTGGTTTCTAGAGAAGGGTTGCCTTCTCTCTCCTTCGCAGAGTGGCTTCCGTAAATTTTGATGTACTTCAGACAACCTTATCAGGCTTGAGGCATCGATCTGTGAAGCTTTTGCCTCTAAGCAACATCTGGTGGCTGTGTTCTTTGACCTTGAGATGGCATCCTCCAACAACTTCATGCCTTTGGTTTACGTGGTCGCCAGCCCATGTTGCTTGAAGACTGATTGTGTGTTTTGGGTCCGTGTGGGTTCTACCCTTTCTGCGCTGCTGTGCCAGGAAGAAGTGTCCCATAGGGGAGTGCCTTAAGTGTTTCTCTGTTTGTGGTGGCCATCAATGGTATCCTTGACACTGTTCCTGCTGGGGTATCCTCATCTCTTTATGCAGATGACTTAGCTACAGTATCTGGTTTTCTGACTCCCGCATGTCTACTATTGAGCGGCGTATGCAGCTTGCCTTGGACAAGATTTCTGCCTGGGCCACTTCCAAGGGTTTTCGGTTTTCTCCTTCTAAGACTGTGGCTATGCACTTTTGTGGAATGAGAGAGGTACACCTGGATCCTGATCTCCAGCTTTGTGGCAGGAGACTCCGTTGTGTGGCAGAGACAAAATTCTTGGGCCTGACGTTTGATTGCCGTTTGACTTGGGCTTTACACTCAGCAAATCTTAAAGTATCATGTATGAAGGCTTTCAATCTGTTGAGGGTTCTGTCCCATACCTCTTGGGGTGCTGATCAGAGGACACTCTTTCATCTGTTTCAGGCTTTTGTAACATCCAGGCTGTCATATGGCTGTGAGGCCTACTCCTCTGCCACAGAGTCCAGACTAAAAACTTGAGATGTTGTGTATCATGCTGGTCTTCACCTTGCAACTGTGGCTTTTCGGTCATCTCCGATTCCCAGCCTGTTTGCAGAGGCTAGTGTGCCTCTCTTAGGTCTGCTGCGTCAGTCTGTTGCAGCGCGGTGCTGGCTCTGGATTTGTCACCTACCAGACTCGCTTGTCTGTGAGTGTGTGATGAAACAGTCTTGTTTTTTGTATTATCATAGGCACCCTCGCATGCATCATCCATTTGGCTATAGGGTTCAGGATATCATGGAGGAGTTGGGTTTGTATGCAGTACCTGTTAGTCCAGTTCAGATCCCGAGGGTTGCGCCATGGATCTTGCCCAAGGTAGCATTCTGCAGGTCTTTGGCAGACTCAAAGGATTCTGTCATTCCCCAGTGTCTTTCACAATTATTTTTAGAACATTCTTGTAGTCATGATCGTTCTGTGCCTGTGTATACTGATGGCTCTAAATCCACCTCTGGTGTTGGTTTTGGAGTTGTATTTCCCAGTTTTAACGTGGAGGTAGTCTTCCTTTGGCTGCCACAGTTTTTACTGCAGA
Source organism: Birgus latro (assembly GCA_018397915.1). NCBI lineage: Eukaryota > Metazoa > Arthropoda > Malacostraca > Decapoda > Coenobitidae > Birgus > Birgus latro. The sequence continues at coordinate 4,957 of JAGKTI010006267.1, read as the reverse complement.
GTTGTCAGCAATCATTTTAGCCCTGAAGTTGGTGTTTGTCCACCATGACGCTTATTTTACTATTTTTAGCGACTCTCAAGGGGCGCTTTTGGCTATGGACTCTATTAACTTTTCCCATCCTATAGTCTTAGCTATTTCGGAGTGGCTGTACCTCATTTGTTGTCGGGGGAAGAGAGTGGATTTCTGCTGGGTTCCTGCACATGTTGGTGTGATGGGCAATGAAAGGGCAGATACATTAGCTAAAACTGCAGCTTCTCAACAGCCCCCAATCAACTATCTGCTTCTGCTTCTGATATAACATCTTGCTTGTGGTCCAGAATTCATACATGCTGGCAGAGACACTGGGATGGTGTTTCTCATAATAAACTAAAAGAATTCTTTCCGAGAGTGATTGTGCCACGGGTTCTCCCCTCCATGTCACGGTGTTTGGAGGTGGCTCTTGCTAGGCTTCACATTGGTCACTCTCGGCTTACACATTGGTTCCTCATGAGTGGTGAGACTCAGCCGTACTATGATGATTGCCTAGTTCCCCTTACTGTCCGCCACTTGCTGGTCGAGTGTCCAAGTTTGAGGGACCTACGTCACAGATTCCTCCATAGTCATAGAGGGACAGCTGGTGCCTACTGTCTCTCTTCGATGCTTGGTAGAGCCTCTATCAATTTTACTGATGTTTTTAGTTTTCCTCAGGAGGCTGGCCTCCTTCCACTTTTTTAAGTAATTGCTATTTTATTATCTATTCTTTTACTCTTTCCAACATTTCATTTCAGTTAACAGTTATTAACTTTGTTTTGAGTGTTCACTTTTTTATTTGCTGCGTCTTTTAGTTTGTTGTCTGGTGACATATGACCCTGGCAGTTGCACCGCCAGATTTTTTAATCCAATCAATGAATCATAACCTCCAACCATATATACAGCATACTAAATAGCCATTTATAACCATCCCCACCCCTTGCTCCATGATTTCAATGTCATTCTTTGTCATACCCCAGACATATACAGTATACCATATACAGCACTGAACAGCCATGGAAGCATCACACACCAATGTCTCCAAAACTTATACTGAACCACTCTGTCATCCACCCACTCCAAACTTAATACATGATTCACTACCACCATAAAAATTCTTTACAGCATTCATTATGCTTTCCATCCACATTGTAGATGCCTAAAATTTTCCATACTTTTTGCCTATACATCTTGTGCATACAACAGGTAACCACACAAGTCTCAAATGTTTCATTAGAATAATTAATACAGCAAAAGCTGGATATCTTGACACATGCAAGTATATTCAAGGTTTTTATTTTAAAAATTAATTGGGGCCTCCATAGAACGTGGTTCCCAAGGCGGCTACCTAGTTCGCCTATATGGTTGAGCTACCACAGTATGTAGTAAAAATTTGTAGTTAGCAAATAATGTTAGTAAGCAAAGACCCATCGACACATCATAAAAATACCACAGTGCCCCAGTCATGTGTGAATCAATCCTAGCATGTATTCAGTATGGGCAGTGGGTGTTACCACCAAAGTGTTGATGTGTGTTTGGTATGTAGGACTGCTGGGCCTGAGGGAATAGGCTGATAATCCTATACCCAGAGTTGGATATATAAAAATTAATACTGAATTAGGTAAATGAATACAGTAATACCACCTTTCCAGTTCGCTTTTTTGTTAATTATGACTTGGGTACATAAAATTTCGATACTGAATTAAATGAATAATACCATCTTTCCAGTTCCCTTTTTTTGTAACTTACGAGTATATTATTTTTTTGCAAATCCATGATTGTTATATGTAACCATACAGTACTGATGTGATGATGCTGCTATCCTATCTTTCCAGTATGTCATTGTCATGGCCGTGGTCTCTTCATGTTGAAGCACAGAAACATGTTACATTACAGGTGCACAAAGTGATCCCTGGAAGCCTGGCTGATCGTGATGGCAGGATCCAGCGTGGTGATAGAGTTCTCTCCATTAACGGCAAGAATGTCAGAAGCGTTACTCACAGGGAGGCACTAAGCATACTTAAGGTAAGAATGAATTGTCACAGTGTGCCATGCAAACAAACTACAGTATACTGTTGTGGCCCATTAAACAGAAAAATGATGAACAAATGGTTGCAGGAAGCCTCGGACCAGGACTGGCCAAAAGTTGACGATAACGGAACGGACAAAGGACGAGATAAAGATCGCGACCTGGAATGTGAGGGGTATGAATGATGAGGTGAAAGAAAGAGAGATTGTACAGGTGCTTGAGAGTGCGAAAGTGGATATATGTGGAATAACTGAAACTAAATGGCGAGGTGAGAGTGTGAGAGAATGGGAATATAGATGGGGTATATGCGCGGGAGTGAGTGAGAATGAGAGGGCGAAAGAGGGAGTGTGTATTGTTGTGAGCAACAGGTGGAAGGAGAATGTAAGAGAGTATGCATCAGTTGGGTCAAGGATTGTGTGGGTAAGAGTGAAAGTTGGACTACAAATGTGGGCAATTGTGTGCATGTATGCACCAACGCAAGATCGTGTCAGTAGAGTGAGAGAAGAGTTTTGGACAAATGTGGAAGCCTGCTTGGAAAAGTTTGAAAGGAATGAGAGAGTGTTTCTGATTGGAGATATGAATGGAAAAGTAGGGAATGAGAAGGTGGATGGAGTGGTTGGTGAGTGGGGTGTGCCTGCAGAGATGGATGAGAATGGCAGTGCTTTAGTGGACATTTTGTGCCTGAAGAGGGTATTAACTACCACCAACCCCCTCCCAGCACAAATGTCCACTAAAGCACTGCCATTCTCATCCATCTCTGCAGGCACACCCCACTCACCAACCACTCCATCCACCTTCTCATTCCCTACTTTTCCATTCATATCTCCAATCAGAAACACTCTCTCATTCCTTTCAAACTTTTCCAAGCAGGCTTCCACATTTGTCCAAAACTCTTCTCTCACTCTACTTACACGATCTTGCGTTGGCGCATACACGCACACAATTGCCCACATTTGTAGTCCAACTTTCACTCTTACCCACACAATCCTTGACCCAACTGATCCATACTCTCTTACATTCTCCTTCCACCTGTTGCTCACAACAATACACACTCCCTCTTTCGCCCTCTCATTCTCACCCACTCCNGGAGTGGGTGAGAATGAGAGGGCGAAAGAGGGAGTGTGTATTGTTGTGAGCAACAGGTGGAAGGAGAATGTAAGAGAGTATGGATCAGTTGGGTCAAGGATTGTGTGGGTAAGAGTGAAAGTTGGACTACAAATGTGGGCAATTGTGTGCGTGTATGCGCCAACGCAAGATCGTGTAAGTAGAGTGAGAGAAGAGTTTTGGACAAATGTGGAAGCCTGCTTGGAAAAGTTTGAAAGGAATGAGAGAGTGTTTCTGATTGGAGATATGAATGGAAAAGTAGGGAATGAGAAGGTGGATGGAGTGGTTGGTGAGTGGGGTGTGCCTGCAGAGATGGATGAGAATGGCAGTGCTTTAGTGGACATTTGTGCTGGGAGGGGGTTGGTGGTAGTTAATACCCTCTTCAGGCACAAAATGATCCATAGGTATACATGGCGAGTGGTGAGAAGAGAGGACGGGGGAATGAATGAACGGAAGGCAATGATTGACTATGTGTGTGTGGATGAAAGGATGAGAAGATGTATAATGGATGCAAGAGTATATAGAGGTTGGGGGAGTGGACTTTCTGACCACCACTTGGTGGTGGCCAGAATCAGAATCCAAACAAGATGGAGGAAGAGAAGAAGGGAAGGACAGGAGGAAATATTTGTTACAAGGAGGGTAGAAAAGTTACAAGAGGATGGAATAAAGGCTGAATATAGAAGGGGAGTGGAGGAGCGATTGAGTAAATATAGATTGGAGCAGATGGGGGACGTGGAGGGTGTGTGCAAGGTATTCACAGAAGAAATCTGTGCAGCATGTGAGGTGGTGTGTGGGGTGAAGAGAAGACGAAAGGGGGTTCAGGGAACAGCATGGTGGACTGAAGAGTTGAGAGATGCTGTGGCACAAAAGAAGAAAGCATATAATGAGTGGATGAGAAATAGGGACGACGAAGAAGCTGAGAGACGGACGAGAGAGTTATATGTAGTGAGGAGGAGAGAGGTGAAAAGATTAGTAAGAGAGAGTAAGAAGAGAGTTGATGAGGAATTTGGAAGGAATTTGAGTGCAAAGTGGAGGGAATGTAAGAAAATGTTCTGGAAGGAGGTAAAGAGAGCTAGACAGGGTGCCAACGAAGTCAGTGGGGGTGTGAAAGATAAAAATGGTAGATTACTAGTGGAGAAGGGAGAAAAAGTAAACAGATGGAGAGAACACTTTAATGAACTGTTGAACATAGAGAATGATAGTAGTGCAAGTATAAGTGGCTGGGGAATGGCAGGGAGAAGGAGGGTTGTGAGAAGACAGGAAGAAATCACCAGGATGGAAGTGGTGGAAGCAATGAAGAAAGTTAAAATGGGGAAAGCCCCAGGAATTGATGGAGTGTGTGGTGAATTGCTGAAGCATGGGGGAGAGATAGTAATAGAATGGATGTGGAAGGTGTGCAGATTGGCTTGGGAGGAGGGTAGAGTCCCGGAGGACTAGAAGTCAGGTGTAATTATTCCTCTGTACAAAGGAAAAGGGGAAAAAGCAGTGTGTGGTAATCATAGGGGCATTTGCCTTCTCAGTGTAATAGGAAAAATATATGGTAGGATACTTATTGACAGAGTTAGGGAAATTACTGAGGAATTAGTTGGAGAAGAACAAGGAGGTTTTAGGAAGGGAAGAGGTTGTGTAGACCAGATATTCATTCTTAGATCCGTAGTGGAAAAGTTTCTAGAGAAGGGCAAGAAGTTGTATGCAGCCTTCATGGATCTGGAGAAAGCATATGACAGGGTGGATAGACAAGGTTTGTGGAAGGTATTAAGAATATATGGAGTGGATGGGAAGTTGTTGAAGGCAGTGAAGAGTATGTATGAGGGT
>JAGKTI010006266.1:0-28744 GCA_018397915.1 Birgus latro | reverse complement strand
GCAGTAGATTCTTCGAAGTTCGGCAGTTTGTTTTGTTTTGGAGATGGAGTTGGTGAAGGTGGGTTAGACGTAAATTCTAAACAGTACCCAGTATTTATTTCACTCTATATTAAGAACTAAACTTAAATGTAATCACTAATAGACTGCAATGTAACACTTTCAGTAATAATAGTACTGAACTTTAATCATGATCACTACACTGTCACACGCGCACATATTTTTTTTTTTTAGCTTCATTCCTTTACGACTAGAGGTGCCAATATCACTTCTTTTAAGCTATGAACCTTCCATGGCAAGGCAGAAGGCAAAAGGAGAGCACTGTTCAGCACTAAATGACAGTAAGAATGGCGCAACTACCGTCTCCAAAAGCAAGCAGCAGACTGGCGCCACGAGTCCGCTTGGCGCCATTTCTCCCCCTACTTTTGCATTTCGGCCTACTTTCATACGTGGTCTCGGCCTGAGTTCGGCTAACTGAAGATTCCGGCTTCTAAAAGTTCGGCTTATCGAGGGTTTACTGTATACATACATATATATATATATATAAATATATGTTGTGAGAGAGAGAGAGAGAGAGAGAGAGAGAGAGAGAGAGAGAATATCCAAAAATGGCTGAATATTTCACTGCAAAATTACAAGGTAATTATGAGAGATATCTGAAATCATGAGGTAATAACATATGCAGTAACTTTTGAAATTATAACTGGTATTCAAATCATATGATGCTATATATGCAGAATCTAAATGACAGTGAAGTTATGTAATGGTTGCTTCAGGGATGGTGCGTACCAGTGTGAAATCTAAATAATCATGGAGGTTTGTAAAGGTTGCTACTTGAGGAACGTTGTGTGTCATTTTATAGCAAATGAAGCTATCTTACCATTTTATAGTTTTACCTCTGCTGTACATCTAATAACTAGTTTATTCAGTACTCAACTATGGTACTTATAACACATACTAAACTTTGCTTATATAGTCCCTATACCAGTAACTTTGACATATGCATCATCCCCATCATTTTCCAACCCACTGGCTTTGCATGTATCTGGTGCCAGTCCACTCTACGATCATTTAAATTCTGGACTTACGACCCGCACACGTAACTTGGACTCTGGTATCTACAAACCTTTGTGTTCCTGACATTGATGTAACTTCATTTTATTATATATAATAAATTAGTTTTTTTTTTCCCAGCTATACCACCAAATAATGCTGACAAAAGAGTTTCAGGGACTATACAAGCATACTACAAACTAATAGCAAAAAAAAAGAAAAAAAAAAATCCTCCAGTTCTCTCTTAGCACAAACATTCACCTATACCCAATTTCATTCCCATACTATCAATGCCATCAGTCATTCTAATAATTGCCTCATTTTTCTCAGTTTTCTTCACAGCTCCCATCAACCTATTTAATAATTACCCCATTTTCAAACTCACTCTTCTCCACTTTCCTACCCTACCATCAAGTTTTTTACATACTGTATAAACCTTCCCTCTTCTTTCTATTCATCCTACCTAACTTACCTGAGAGATGTCCTGGCTGTAGAAGTAGTTGGCAAGACCACTCTCAGTGGTGTTGGCAATAGCTACAGCCTCATCCTCAGTCCTAAATCTGTCAACAGGGTTTTGTATGAGTTGGGTCAAACAAGGTAAAAAAAAAAAAAAAAAAAAAAAAAAAGTATGCATGGATGAAAGCAATATTCACTTAATTACAATGTGTACAATTGGAGATAAAGGTTCAATTAAGGTGACGACTAAGGACCAAACAAAGGACATGGTACGGATTGTGACATGCAATGTAAGGGGTTGTCCAGGTGCTTGAGGGTGCAAAAGTGGATGTATGTGGATTACCTGAAACTAAATGGCGAGGTGAGAGAGTGAGAGATTGGGAGTATGCGCAGGAGTGGGTAAGAATGAGAGGGCAAAAGAAGGAGTGTGTATTGTTGTGAACAAGAGGCAGAGGGAGAATATAACAGAGGTATGGGTCAGTTGCCTCAAGAATTGTGTGGGTAATACAGAAAGTTGGATTATAAATGTGGGCAATTGTGTGTGTGTGTGTGTACGTGCCAACGCAAGATCGTGCAAGCAGAGAGAAAGAAGAGTTGTGGACAAATGTGGAAGCGTGCATGGAAAAGTCTGAAAGGAAAAGAGAGAGTGTCTTTGACTGGAGATACGAATGGAAAAGAAGGGAATGTGAAGGTGGATGGAGTAGAGGGTGAGTGGCGTGTGCCTGCAGAAGTGGATGAGAATGGCAGAGCTCTAGTGGACATTTGTGCTGGGAGGAAGTTGGTGATAGCCAATACCCTCTTCAGAAACAAAATGATCCACAGGTATACGTGGCAAGTGATGAGAAGGTTGGGTGGTGAACTGAATGAATGATGGCAATAGCTGATTATGTGTGTGTGGATGACAGAATGAGAAGGTGTGTAATGGATGCAAGAGCATATAAAGGATGGAAGAGTGGACTTTCTGACCACCACTTGGTGGTTGTGAAAGTCAAGGTTAAAATGAGGTGGAAGAATAGAAGAAGGGAAGGACAGAAGGAAGTAGTTCTTACAAGGAGGGTGGAAAGGTTACAAGAGGATGGAAAAAAGTTAGAGTATAAGAGAGAAGTGGTGGAGCGATTGGGTAAATATGATCTGGAGCAGATGGGGGACGTGGAAGGTGTGTGCAAGATATTCACAGAAGAAATATGTGCAGCATATGAGGTGGTGTGTGGGGTGAAGAGAAGATGAAAGGGTGTGCAAGGAACAGCATGGTGAAATGAAGAGGTGAGACAGGTTGTGGCACAAAAAAAGAAAGCATATAGTAAGCGGATGAGAAACTGGGGTGTGGAATAAGCTGAGAGACAGAAGAGAGAGTTATATGCAGCAAGGAAGAGAGAGGTGAAAAGATTAGTAAGAGAGGGTAAGAAGAGAGTGGATGAGGAATTTGGAAGGAACTTGTGTGTAAGTGGAGGGAATGCATGAAAATGTTCTGGAAAGAGGTAAAGAAAGTTAGACAGGGTGTTAAAGAAGCTAGTCAGGGGGGTGAAAGATAAAAATAGATGATTATTAGTAGAGAAGGGTGAAAAAGTGAGCAGATGGAGAACACTTTAAGGAATTGTTGAACATAGAGAATGAAAGTAATGCAGGTACAGGTATACCCCAGTTTAACGATTCAATTGATTAGGTAAAAACCCATCATTAGGCGGGGTATCGTATATTGGAGTAGATTTAACATGTAAAGTAACTGGTTGTATTTTTTAGCCTTGGGTTTCCCCTATAACCAAGTCCAAATAGCCCCAAAACAAGTTTGAAGCCAATCTAAATGGCCTACCAGCTGTAAAAGAAGCTAACCTAAGTGTAACACCTGTAAACAACTTACTAAAGCCAACAAAAAAAATATGACAATCATCAAATATAAGTCTAAGTAAACTGTACCCCAAAATGACACTGTTCACACCACCTATGGCTAAAACACATTAATCTAAGTCTAAAAACAGTTTATAAATCAACCTAAACACACAATTTTAGTATAAAATATAATAAAAATCGGTAAAAAAAAATAAAAACTCATCGTTAAACCGGGGTTTGGCCATTGTCAGGCAGGGTATGGTGGTATTTCTACCCCCAACGTTAAGCCGGGGTATTGCATCTAGGGGCATTGTATATCGAGGTATACTTTAAGTGGCTGGAGAATGGCTGGGAGAGGGGGGGATGTGAGAAGAGAGGAAGAAATCAGTGGGATGGATGCTGTGGAAACAATGAAGAAAGTCAAATGAGGGATAGCTCCAGGAATTGATGGAGAGTGTGGTGAAATGCTGAAGCATGGGGGAGAGATAGTAGCAGAACGGATGTGGAAGATGTGCAGATTGGTCTGGGAGGAAGGTAAAGTCTCGGAGGATTGGAAGTCAGGTATAATCATTCCCCTGTACAAAGGAGAAGGGGAAAAAGAAGTGTGTGGTAATCATAGAGGCATTTGTCTTCTCAGTGTAACAGGAAAAATATATGGTAGGTTACTTACTGACAAAGTTAGGGAAATAACAGAGGATTTAGTTGAAGAAGAACAGGGAGGTTTTAGGATGAGGAGAGGTTGTGCAGATCAGATATTCATTCTTAGGTCTTAAGTGAAAAAGTTTCTAGAGACGGGAAAGAAGATGTATGTGGCCTTCATGGATTTGGAGAAAGCATATGACAGAGTGGATAGACAAGGATTGTGGAAAGTATTAAGAATACATGAAGTAAATGAGAAGTTGTTGAATGCTGTGCAGGGTATGTATGAGGGTGCTAAAGCTACAGTGCATGTGGACAGTCAACAGGGTGAATTTTTCTATCTGAGGGCTGGAGTGAAACAGGGATGTGTCATGTCTCCATGGTTGTTCACTCTGTTTATGGATAGGGTTATAAATGAGATACAAGGTAGGACAGTGGACGGTGAAGCGGCCCTAATGAGAGAGGGAGGTGTGTGGAAACTCCCTGTACTGTTATTTGCAGATGATACTGTGTTGTTAAGTGACGACGAAGGGGAGCTGCAAGGCTTGGTGAATGAGTTTGAGAGAGTGTGCAAGAAATGGAATCTAAAGGTGAATGTAGGGATGTTAAACTTATGGTCACTGAGAGAAATGAAGCCACTGAATGTACAGTGAGGTTGGATGAGGAGGATATGGAAAATGTTAGTGCATTTAAGTACTTAGTGTGATAAGTATGGAAGGAAGTTTAGAGGGTGAAGTGCTTGAAAGGGTACAACATGGAAGTAGGGTTGCTAGTTCTTTGAAAACTGTGATAAGAAACAGGGAAGTGAGCATGGAAGTGAAAAACTTACTGCATGACAGTATTGTGATACCACCTCTTATGTATGGAAGTGAAGCTTGGACCTTGTTGGAAGGACACAAGTCAAGAGTGAGGGCAGTGGAAATGAGTTATTTGAGAGAAGCATGTGGAGTCACATGGAGAGACAGACTGACAAATGAGGAAGTGAAGGAGCATTGTGGTGTGGATGTGGATGTGATAGGAAGCATTAGGAGAAACACACTGAGGTGGTTTGGCCACGTGGAGAGGATGGAGAGCGAGAGACTGACGAGGAGAGTGTATGTGAGTGAGGTGGAGGGGGGGGGGGGAGAGGGGTGGGGAAGCCAAGGATGAGATGGAGGGATGGAGTGGAGAGGTATATGAGAGAGGGGAGTGTGAGCTGGGAGCCGGACGGTGAAATGGTGGGGGACAGGGCGACATGGAGGCGATTTGTTTGTAGCCACCCCTTATGGGATTGAGGCATCTGGCAATAGATGGATAGATAGGTTCAAACAATTTTTCATCTATAATCTTTCTCACCTTCCTATACTTGCTAATATTCTTAAGATGCGATATGTTTGGTATATTTCTCTACCCACAAACGATTCTTTTTTACATGATATAGCGTGTGGGACAGTGATGGACATGCTCCAAGTGTGAAGCACAGTAGACACAGTGGAAGGGTAGGTCAACCTCTATCCCTGACAGTTGTTGTTATGATCCAAAGCTCATCTGAAACATGAATGCAGTGAACTGTAGGCTTGGGCTGCCTTTCTGCACTACATCATCTTCCTTTAGGGAGATGGAAGCGACAGAGGAACATGTATAACCAGACAGCTCAGCCATCCACCCATATCAGTGTCACCACATATAGGCATCTCTCTCTAACACCATCCTTGACAGTATATGTAGAAAGTAACCAGAAGAAGATTGTCTAACATCAAGAAGGGAGGTACATTAACAGGTGGTAGGTGGTGGCAACCATCATCCACTCACTTGATGTAGTGCTGCCTACTTCTTCCTTCACCTATATCATTCTTTTTCTGTGTCTGCCCTCCAATCTTCCTATATCTCCCATATTTCATGTCACTCTTTACTACCCTTCTTTCCTATTCAGGTGTCTTTACATTGAGTTACAAGCTTAGTCGTTCCCTGTACACCAAGAAACCATATACGATAAAGTCCCAGGTATTGCGCCTAACTGGTTCCATGAAAGGTAACGCAAACAGTGAAACCACTAACCCTGGGGCATTGATCCTACGGGAAATAGGCTAACTGGTTCTGGGTCCCATGCCAACTCCCCCTAAAACCCATTTATGCAATGTTAAATATACTGATCTATCTATCTATCTATTGCCAGACGCCTCAATCCCGAACGGGGTGGCCACAAACAAATCGCCTCCATGTCACTCTGTCCCCTGCCATTTCACTACCACGCTCCCAACTCACACCCCCCTCTCTCATATACCTCTCCACTCCATCCCTCCATCTCATCCTCGGCCTCCCCCTCCCTCTCATCCTCGGCCTCCCCCTCCCTCTCGCCCCCTCCACCTCACTCACATACACTCTCCTCGTCAATCTTTCACTCTCCATCCTCTCCACATGCCCAAACCACCTTAACGTGTTTCTCCTAACGCTTCCCATCACGTCCTCAACCACACCACAACACTCCTTCACTTCCTCATTTGTTAGTCTGTCTCTCCATGTGACTCCACATGCTCCTCTCAAATATACTGATAATACCTGAAAAGAAACTAATATTTATACAAAGTACATAATAGGCAAGGAAACTCACTTGGAAGGCTAGAGTGAGGTGCTTAATGGAAGGGATGGGGGTGTAATTTCCAAGGCAGGTGATGAGGCTAACTTATTGCACTTCTTCCTCATGTTTCTCACTGTTGACTCAGGAATCTTAAACATTTCACAAATTTCAGAATTCTTAACACCCTGCTCCATCTGCACCACAATTTTACTCTTCATATCACTCTCATATACATGCTTCTTAACACCAGCATGGTAGTCACGTTTCACTTTCCCTTTACCTTTCTGACTTGGTGGTTCCGACCTCTTACCGTCACTTCTCTCACACCCAGGACTGCCTCCCAAATCTCCAGAGCAGAAGGAAGCCATAGTGCAAGAGTAAAACTAGGAACACAAGTGGCAAGGCACAGAAAAAAAAGGCACAGAGTGCAGCTTTAAACACAGTGTGCAGAGCACAGTGGGTCTGTGGCAATGGCGGTGAACAAGTGACGTTCGCTTTCTGTGCATGCAGTTTGTTTACGTTTACTTGACGACAATGGAGGAGTTTTTGTCACCAAACCAGGGAGTTTGGGATTATTTGCAGGTGACCGCTAACCAGAAACTGCAGACAAAGATGTCGCTAAACTTGGGGTTTTACTGTAAAACGCTGGATGGTAACCAAATAACCATCCCGTACGTGTTCCTTTATGTCAACAAGAAACTCAAAGACAAATAGCCATCCCTTATACATTATGGGTTCATGTCATCTGGCTAGAGACAGACAGACAAAAATGGTGACTGTGCATGCCTTTAAATGCTTAGCCACGGTGATAGGCAATGAGAGTTTAGAGGATAAGGAAAAAGAAGGGTAAAAAAGGCTGTGGGAGCAATGAAGGCAGTGCTGAGGAATAGGGAAGTGAGTATAAACTGTTGCACAAAAGCAGTGTGACCCCCACATTTAACACATGGAAGTGAAGTTGGCCTCAGACACAGAACAAGAGTGATAGACGTGAATATGAGTTTTCTGAGTGAAGCATGGTTACTGTTAGTGCATATTGTTGTTAGTGCGTGTGTGTGCGCACACACACACCTGCTAAGTCACGAGTGATGATGTCATCGGAAGGTTCCTGTGGTATGCAACCAGGGACCTTGGCACTGCAGAGTTGCCAGGTTGGCGGATTTCCCGCCAAATTGGGCAGTATTTAATTGAGGTTGGCGGGTAAAATTTAACATTGGCGGTTGGGCGTTTTTTTAGACGAGTTTATATCTTAACTGGCGGGTTTTCGGCGGCTTCAGCTAGAGAGGGCATTTGCTAAATTAACCTTACTGAATTAACCTTACTGTAACTCTCGTCCCTTAGGAAAAACGAAGGTGACCTGGGAGGTCAAGAGGGCAGGTGGTGGGTGGAACTGACCAAACCATTAGCACCCAGCCCAGCCCTCCCTTGGGATAACCCCCCTAATGCACATTCAAACACAGGTCACAGGGCCTGGGGGACATGTATGCCGTGGTGGTAAAACAAGAGAGGCAGCATTTCAGTTTTAGTCAGGGAGCAGTGAAGGGAGGTTTGCTGGATAGTGGAATTGGGAAGACAATGGGTAAATATGCAAAGTATAACAGAAAATACAATAAAAGCTGGGAAAAAGAAAATGCATTGCAAGAATGGATTGTCAGTGTCCCAGGTAATGAAACGAAGGCATTTTGCAAATGTTGTAAAACAATCTTGAGAGACCACCATGCAGATTTGAAAGATCACTGTGCAACGTAAAAGTACAAGAAAAATGCTCTTCTCTTTTCTGCCACAAGAACACTTTTGATGCAGGCATCACATAAGTGAAAGAAGACAAGTGTGAAAATTGCGGAGCTCAAATTATCTGCACATACTTCCTATTGCTCAAGCATAAGTACAATTGATCACCTGAGTGAAGCAGTGAAAACTATTTCAGCAAAGGACCTTTCTATTCATAGAACAAAGTGCACTGCTCTGATAAATAACGTGCTTGGGCCATCAGTGTTAGAGGAACTGCTTGATTTTTATATTCATATGTTCTTATCCCTTAATATGTGAAAAAAGTTGATAATTCATTAGCATTAATTTAATGTTAAATAGTTTTTTCCCCATTCATTTATTATATGACTAAGGTGCTGCTAATGCATGAAGGTTGTATAAAATATAAATATTTTTCACGTCATTTGTTGCTCACCTGTAAACCTAATATTCTTAATCTGTGATTACTGTCAAGGCGGTTTTTGGGCGGGTGAGAAGGATGAGATTTTGGAGGGATTGGGCGGGTTTTGGAGAAGAACTCGGGGGTTGGCAGTTTCTGACCTGGCAACCCTGCTTGGCAGTTCACGTTGTGAGGCCGGTGAGTGTGGTCTGCCTAGTTCCTTCACTGGTAGCAAAGCGTGGTTGGAAAAATGGTGTGGTGTTCGACCAAGTGGCTTCCAAAACTTGAAAATGATTCTGCTTATGAGAGCTGGAAAAAAGACATTGGCATTTGGTGCAAACTGATGGACCTAGCTAAAGAAAAACAAGCCTTAGCTATTCACCTGTCATTGTCTGGAAGAGCGAGGGTGGCGTCTTCGGAGATTGATGCGAATGTTCTGAAGCAGGAGGATGGTGTTCAGAACGTGCTGAAAAAATTAGATGGTTTATTTCTCGTGGACAAAGGACGTCGACAGTTTGCATCATTTTATGAGTTGTACAACTTCAGAGCAGCCAGTGATATGAACATCCGTGAGTTCGTGACAGAATTTGAGCATGTTTATTTCAAATTTACAAAGCAGGACTTGGAACTGCCAAATTCTGTGATGGCTTTTATGCTCTTAGCTGCATGCAAACTTTCAGACAGCGAACACCAACTAGTGATGTCCGCGATAACTGAGGTGACATACGAAAATATGAAATCTGCCCTGAATCGTATTTTTGCTGGTGAAATTGGCAGGCAGAACAAGGCATCGGTGTCCGCCTGGGAGGTGAAAGGCGAACCAGTATTTTGGAGTGACGAAGTTGAGGGTGAGGAAACGTTTTATGCTAGAGGTACTCGACGAGGACGGAGAATGTTGCAGGGTGGTGCAATACGTGATCGACGTCGTGGTAGTGGCCGATGTTCAACCGTATCTGCTAGAATTCCCCAACGCTCATCCACCGGCAGAAGGCAGAACCCACTTGGGACTGACAGAAAGGTATCGAGGTGTTTCGTATGTGATTCTAGATTTCATTGGGCACGTGACTGTCCGGATGCATACGAAAACGACAGCAGTCGAGAAGAGAATTCTGAACAGTGCATCTGTCGTTATTTATGGGCTATGCGGATGATGCCGCCAGTAGAGGTAAGTCACAGACTCTGGTAGAAGAATCTAAGGGATGTGCTCTTCTAGACACAGGGTGTTCTACAACTGTATGTGGAGTTGAATGGATCAATTGCTATCTAAGTGAGCTCACTGATTACGAACGTGATGCTATAAGAGAAGAAGCTTCATCCTCAACGTTTACTTTTGCCGATGGTGTCACAGTTTCTTCCCTCAAACGTGTTACTCTGCCCTGCTACATTGGAAACATGCGTGCTACCATTGTGACTGATGTTGTGGACTGCAATATTCCCTTGCTGTTGAGTAGACGTTCCATGAAAAAGCAAAAATGTTGATTAACCCTGGAACTGACCAGGTCAAAATTTGTGGAACTATCATTGATTTAAAGTCCTCATCTTCAGGCCATTACTTACTTCCAATTTCTTTATGACTAGGCCGTGAATTTTGTGAAACAATCATGTTGGCATCTCGTGGGGGTGATGTAGAAAAAACCGCTTTGAAGCTTCACAGGCAATTTGGACACCCAACATTGGCAAATTAATTAAACTGATCACAGATGCGGGAATTAAAAGTTCAAAACTGGAACAGGCTATCAAGGCTGTATCTGATGCTTGTACAGTCTGTTGCAGATCTAAGAAAGCCAAGCCCCGACCCGCAGTCAGTTTGCCCATGGCGTCTAAGTTTAACGAAGCCATAGCCATGGATTTGGCGACCAGGTATTGTAATGCGATAGTAATCGCAGATAAGTGTGCGCCCACCATTATCAAAGGAATATTTCGGAGCATGTGTTTGGCGCACCTAGAAAAATTCTTACAGACAATGGCTGTGAATTCAACAATGCAGAAATGCGAGCATTGGGAGAGGCCTTCAATATCAAGATCATGACAATGTCTGCAGAGAGTCCTTGGAGCAACGAAGTCTGTGAGCGTCAAAATGCAGTCATTGGTGACATTATTAGGAAGATAATGGCTGATAACCAGTGTGAATTGGGTGTGGCCTTGGCATGGGCAGTATCGGCAAGAAATGCTCTCACCAACTACTCTGGCTTTTCTCCTAACCAACTTGTTTTTGGTCAAAACCCTGGTCTGCCTAATGTGTACGCAAATGATCCTCCAGCCTTGGAACCTTCATCACCATCGAAAATTGTGAGAGACAACTTGAACGCTCTTCATTTAGCTAGACAAGAGTTTATAAAGACTGAATCAGATGAACGTTTGGCTAGGGCTCTGCGGCACAACGTACGTTCGAGTGACTTAAACGACATCTGAAATGGAGACGAAATCTTCTACAAAAGAAATGACAGTCATGAGTGGCACAGTCCCGGAATTGTAATAGGCAGAGATGGGAAACAAATTCTGGTGAGACACAGCAGTGTCTACGTGCGAGTGCACGTATGTCATCTAGAACGTGCGCCAGAGCAAGATACTACAGTTGAAAGTGGTGTCAGCAGTGATGAGAAGAACAACGTTGTCCAGGAGAAGCCTAATGACGATCCTCCGCAAGTGATGAATGACTATCCACCAGATGACGAGTCGGAAGATGGTGTGGTTCCAATTGATGAGCCTCCCACAGTTTCTGTTCCGATTAATCAGCCTCCCAAAGTTTCTGTTGGTCAATGTATAAAGGGAATACATTCAGAAAGTGGAGAGTTGGTGTCTGGAAGGATTATGAGTCGGGCAGGTAAAGCCACTGGAAAGTACAAACACTGCTATAATTTGAAGAGGGACTCTGACGGCAGCATTGATTGGATAGATTTGGAGAAGGATCTTAGTGAATGAGAAGTTGATGATGACACAGAAATGCTTGTTCTTTTCAACTCTGAAGCCGTATTATGTGCTAAGGAAAATGAAATTACAAATTGGCAGAATAATGATGTGTATGAGGAAGTAGATGATGCTGGGCAAGGTGCCATAACGGTTCGATAGGTTGTGACGGAAAAACTGAAAAATGGAAGGCCTATTGTTAAGGCCTGCTTAGTCGCCAGAGGATTTGAGGAAGACACAGTGGCTCTCCGAAAAGACTCGCCTACTTGTTCAAAAGAAGCAGTGCATTTGGCACTTTCTTTGGCCTCCACCAACCAGTGGGATTGCCACACTATGGACGTGAAAGCTGCCTACTTGCAAGGTAACGACATTGAGAGAGTTGTTCATTTATGTCCTCCGCCTGAATATGCAAATGGTAAGTTATGGAGACTAAAGAAAACTGTTTACGGCCTTTGTGATGCTGCTAGGCATTGGTATCTGCGCGTAAAAGATCAGTTGTTGAGTCTCGGAGCTAAAGTGTCATCACTGGATTCAGTGCTATTCTTTTGGAGCAATGGTGGCAAAGTCAAAGGCATTGTATGCATCTACGTCAACGACTTCCTTTGGGCTGGTACACATGAGTTCGAACAGCAAGTGATAAACCGTTTGAGGCAAATATTCCTCATCAGCAGTTCAGAATCAAAAGCCTTCAAATACGTTGGTCTCAATGTCATCTCCAACATCGATGGCAGCATAATGCTTGACCAATTCCAGTATGCTTCATCTCTGAAACCAGTCACGCTGAGTAAACATCGTGCAGCAGTAAAATCAGGGGACCTGTCCGAGTGAGAAAACGGAGTACCGAGCATTAATTGGGCAACTCAATTGGATTGCCGCACACACTTGGCCAGATATTGCCTTTGATGTGTGTGAGTTGAGTGTGAATAGCAACCTAGCTACCATAGTGGATTTGCTTAGACTCAATAAGGTGATCTCAAGGGTGAAGACTGACAACATGAAGCTATACATTCCAAGAATGGGGCCGATCGAGGACTGTCATATAGAGTGCTTTTCAGATGCATCATTTGCCAACCTTGTAGGCAATGGATCTCAGGGAAGTTTTGTGATCTTCCTACGAGATGCTAGTGAGGCAAGATGTCCTATATTCTGGCAGACAAGAAAGATCAGGAGGGTCGTCAAATCTACCTTATCTGCTGAGGCATTGGCGCTGCTTGAATGTGCTGAGACTGCTGTATATCTTTCCAACATATTGCGTGAGGTTTCTGGATGTGGAAAGATCAAAATAAAGTGTTTCGTCGGCAACAAGAGTCTGGTGGACGCCCTTTATTGCGCATTGATATTGCTGTATTACAAGACATGTTGGAGCGAGGGGAGATTGATGAAGTATCTTGGGTGGATACATCACAACAACTGGCTGATTGTCTCACCAAGAAAGGTGCCTCGACCGAGCAGCTGCGTGCAGCAGTCAGCCGAGTCTAGAAAGTTTATAATACTTCAAGAGACATCACGTATCTGTATGTGGCCACAGACTGGGTCTTGATAGTAATTAAACAAAAGTGTATGTATTGGATACATAGTTCGTATCGAGTGTTGATGGTACTCACACAAAAGTCTATGTATTGGATACATAGTGTGTATCAGACACAAATAGACCATCCAGCTTCGTCCTTGGAATCTTCTGTCAAATTAAGAAGAGAGGACGAGACTGTTAGTGCATATTGTTGTTAGTGTGTGTGCGCACGCACACACCTGCTAAGTCACGAGTGATGACGTCATCGGAAGGTTCCTGTGGTATGCAACCAGGGACCTTGGCAGTTAACGTTGTGAGGCCGGTGTGTGTGTGTGTGTGTGTGTGTGTGTGTGTGTATGTATTTACCTAATTGTATTTACCTAATTGTGATATACAGGAAATGAGCTACGCTCGTGGGGTCCCGTCTCTGTTTCTCAATAAGTCAAATTTTGCCTTAAACTCATTTAAGTTTTTAGACTGGACGATCTCTTTGTCCAGGCTATTCCACAGGTCTATACATCTATACGGAAAACTATATTTCTTGATGTCCTTCGAGCAGCTTGGCTTCTTTAGTTTCATTCCGTGTCCTCTTGTTGCTCTCTCATCCCACACAAACAGATTTTCTCTGTCAATTTTATCTACTCCTATCATGGTCCTGAACACTGCAATCATGTCACCCCTCTNTCTCCTTTCCTCTAAGGAGGGCAAATCCAGCCTTTCCAGCCTCTCTCTGTATGGCAAATCTGCCAGACTAGGGACCATCTTGGTTGCTGTTCTTTGTATTCTCTCAATCTTGGTTATATCTTTCTTTTTGTGTGGGGACCACACTACTGCTGCATATTCTAACCTGGGCCGGATCATGGCCACTATCAATTTTTTCATCATCTCCTCATCCATGTAATGAAATGCCACTCTTATATTGGTCAAGAGTTTATATGTCTCTCTCACTATCTTATTTATGTGCTTTTCAGGTGACAAACTATCCTGGACCAGCACTCCCAAATCTTTCTCTTCTCTCGCTTTTCTAATTGGTTCATTACCCATCAAATAATTCAATGATGGCCTCTTGGTACTTTTACCCATTTCCAATATTTTACATTTTTTTGCGTTGAATTTCATTTCCCACATCCGGCTCCAATCATATATCCTATCCAGATCCTCCTGTAGCATTTTACAGTCCTCTTCAACCTCTACCTTTCTCAAGATCTTTG
The DNA here is from genome assembly GCA_018397915.1 of Birgus latro. Classification (NCBI taxonomy): domain Eukaryota; kingdom Metazoa; phylum Arthropoda; class Malacostraca; order Decapoda; family Coenobitidae; genus Birgus; species Birgus latro. Next base: position 14,441 of record JAGKTI010006266.1, on the reverse strand, counting down.
CATCATCAGCAAACAGGCTTGCGTAGCTGTTCACTCCATCTACCATGTCATTTACATAAATCAAGAACATTACTGGTGCCAACACCGAGCCCTGTGGGACACCACTTGTTACTTCCATCCAGATGTCCTGTCCTTTATTACTGTCCTCATTTGTCTGTCACTCAAAAAGTCTCTCATCCATTCCAGGAGGCTTCCCTTCAGTCCTCCTATATGCTCTAATTTCCATAATAGTCTCTTGTGGGGTACTTTGTCGAAGGCCTTCTCCAAATCTAAGTACACACAATCCACCCAACCGTCTCTCTCCTGTAGCACGTCAATCGCCCTTGAGTAGAAGCTCAACAAGTTGGAAACACATGACCTTCCACTTCTGAATCCAAACTGACTTTCAGTCAAAATATTCATCTCTTCCAGATATTTTATCCATCTATCTTTCAGGATTCTCTCACACAATTTCGCAACCATGCTGGTTAGGGACACTGGTCTATAATTCAGGGGTTCTTCCTTGTTTCCTCCCTTATAGATTGGCACCACATTTGCCCTCTTCCATTCCCGAGGCACTTTCCCCTCTTCCAAGGAGCACACAATTAAATTGTGAATCTTATCCGCCAGTTGTTCTCTGCATTCCTTCAGTACCCAATTAGAGATTCCATCCGGTCCTGGGGCCTTCCTTACATCTTGAGCTCCCAGTAATTTATACACTTCCTGCACTTCCACTTTTATATCTTTTATCACTACATTTCTAATCACTTCCTCTCCTTCCACAAACTCCCTTTCCTTAGTGAAAACCGATTGGAAGCATTTGTTCATTACTTCAGCTTGCATTACTGCATCCTTGTAGACCTCTCCTTCTACTTTCAGTTTGGTGATTCCTTCCCTTTGCTTCAATTTGCCATTAACAAATCTATAAAACAATTTGGGTTCATCCTTACATTTGTCAATTATACCTTTTTCAAAGTTCCTTTCTTCCTCTCTACGTATTCCTGTATATTCATTTCTAGTTCTTTTATATTCTTCCTTTGTTCTGATATTACCTCTCTTTTTCCATTGGTTCCATGCCTTGTCCCTCTCTTTTTTCGCTATTATACACCTTCTATTAAACCACACCTTTTTCCTGTTTTCTTTCCCACTTACTCTTGGCACATATTTTTCCACTCCCAAATTGTAGAGGTCCAAAAAGATATCCCACTTCCTTTGTATCTCTCTTGTTTCTCTGAACCCTCTCCAGTCCGCATTTTCAAAAAATTTTCTCAATTCTGCAAAGTTTGCTTTCCCAAAGTTGTATCGTCCTTGCCTATAAAGCTCATCTCTTGGCACCATGTTCCCTATCATCATCTGGAACTCAATGACCACATGATCACTCTTTCCTATAGGACACAGATAATTTAATGATTCAATTACATCAGGCTCCCTGGATAGTAGCAAATCTAATCTTGCTGGTGTGTCATCACCTCTGAATCGTGTCTCTTCTTTAACCCACTGTGTCATTACATTATTCATTGCTATATTTAACAATTTTGTGCCCCACGAATCTTCGCTGCCTCCCGAGTCCCATTCCTCCCAGTTCACCTCTTTACAATTAAAGTCACCCATTAGGATTATATTGTTGCTTTTCTCGATCACTTTCTGTAGATAACTAACCATGTCTGACAACATCTCCTGGTATTCATCGTCATTCCATGCTCTCGTCTTAGGGGGAACATATACCACTGCCATATCTCTCTTACCATTCTCCCCAGTTTCTAATTTCAAATTTATGGCTTCGGCCCTGCCCTCTGCCATTTCCACAGTATCTACGTTTATATTGTCCTTCACTGCTATCATCACTCCTCCTCCCATTTTTTCTTTTCTGTCTCTTCTCCATAATTTGTATTTCCCACCTCCCATATGAATATCAATATCTTCTTTCAATTTAGTTTCTACAAAGCACATAACATCAGGTTCGTGTGCCCTCAAAAAATCATTGATTTCTAACCTTGCCGATATTAGTCCATCAATGTTTGTGTACGCCACTTTCAAACTTTTTTCATCGTTTTTTATTCTCTCGTCTCCCCTACCTTCCGTCGATACCACTTTCTCAATTTCTGGTCCATAACTCTCCAATAGAACTCTGTCTTCTCTTTCTCCGTTCGTTGTTCGTTTTTTATCTTTGCTTCCTTTACTAACTCCTTTAATTTAGCTCTTTCCTCTTCATTTGCATCTCTCCTAATCCAAACATTTTTAAACCCCTCTTTCTCTGACAATTTCCACGTTCTACTTATGATTTCATTCACTATTACTTGGGACTTAAACTTTACTTTCATGGGCCTTGCCCTACCATCCTCGTACTTTCCTAACCTAAACACTTCTTCAATCTCTTCTTGGGCTTCGTTGTTTCCTTCCATAACCAGTGATATTATTTCTTTAGCCTTGCTCAGTTCCTCTCTTTCTCTTTCAGATCTCACTGTCATTCGTTTTTCTTTTATTCCTGAAATTATCACACATTTTTTCTTGTCTGCTACATCTCTAACCAAAGATTCTCTACTTCTTAGTACTCTAACCACTTCCTTTTCCACTTTTTCCTTACTTTGTTGCTCTATGATTTCCTTCAAATTTACATTTCCTTCCTCCTGTATTTTCTTCCACCCCTTATGTTGCTCCTTGATTTCCTGAATATGCTCATCTTGCCTCCTCGATTTTGATTCGTATTCATCTAGTTTACCTTTTATTCTGTCCCTTTCTTCTTCCAAACTCTTATTCTCCCTCTTCAGCTGTTTTATTTCATTTGATGCGGATTCATTATTCGCCTTTAATTCTGTAACTTCTTTTTCTTGTTCCTCACTACGTGTGCTAACCTTTTCCAGTCTATTCTGTAAGACTTTGATCTCTCTCTCTTGCTCTATGGTCCGTTCCTGCAGCTGCTTAATTACTTCCCATACCTTTTTTAACTCCTGGACATTCCTCTCCGCCGTTTTCTCTACTTCTGGTACTCTTGTTTGTTGCAGCTTATCACTTCCTTTGCCTGCATTTAGCTCGGAGAAACCCGCAAATTCCCCCTCGCCAATTGTAAACAATCCTCTGTCTCTCTCCGCCATGATGCAACCATATGGAAACTTTCTTTTTCACTTTGTCTCGTATTTTTCGGGCCGAAACTTGTGTTTTTTTAAACTAATATCCGACGGGACCACCACTCACGCATTCAACCACATAATCACAATAGGCTATCTCCTTTTCGCTGCTAGTTCTGCGATTATTTCCCCTCGATCCAGGAGCAGCTCCGTCTCTCTCCCTCTATGACCCGTGTGTGTGTGTGTGTGTGTGTGTGTTTTTAATGTGTCCGACTCTGGGCATAGGCTTCACAGCCTGATATCAAGGCCCAGCAGTCCTCCTGCATACCATACACCTGGTTTGCCTAGTTCCTACAGTTACAAATGAGACAAACTCAAGGAGCCATGTTGTACTGATGTGGATGTGCTTGAGAGTTTAGCCATGTGAAGAGAACGGAGAGTTTAGGATTGACAAAAGGAATGTATGTCAATGAAGTGGCAAGGAGGGGGAGACTGAGGATGAGAAGGAGGGATGGGGTGGTGAGGTATATGAAGGTAATGTGAGCTGGAGGGAGGGCAGTTTGATGATGGATGACAGGTTGACATGAGACAATTCATTAGCAGCCAGTCCATCCAGGATTAAGGCATCTAACAACAGACAGTTAGACAGACAGACAGAATATCAATCCATTGTTTAGTTGACAATTAAAAAAAAGCTTAGAGAAGACTAAAAAGTTTGGTGGAATCAAGATTGCATCACAGCATTTAAAAAGCCACTGCTCACTGTCTCATCAATTTTTGCAAGGAAGTGGATCAATATTAGTGTCCACGGCAATACTACAGCAAGATTATTTTTTCTAGACAGAACTGGACCACTCCCACAATTTGATTAAAATGAGTCTGAGAGCAACAGTAGCCAGACTGAGTATTTCCTGGCCAGGAGGGCTAATAGGAGGTTAGTGAAAGATGTTAAAATTACAAGGAGCAAAGAGTGTGCATAGCAACACAAACTACTGTTATGTGACATGGTACAAAAGGCATTGGTAGTGACCCAGGAGGAAAATAAGGAAGTTGAAAAACCAAGCAGTTGAGGATTCCTTCTGTAGCAAGATGAGTAGAGTGGTGGCTGAACAGGGAGCTGTAAAATGAAGTGTTAATGGACAATACAAAGCTCTCAAGAAAAAATTTCTCGAGAGGCACAGTAAACTCTCAATCATCCGTCATCACAATATGAAGCCCAATGCAATATCCGGTGCTGCTGTCTCAGCTCTATTAACACAATATTCGGTGAAATTATACAACATCAGGTGCTGCCGCCTCGGCTCTAATAACGTAATAACTGGTGAAATTTTGCAACATCCAGTGCCGTTAACAAGGGATGTAACTGGCAGTTCCATGCAATGTCCAGCACTGAGGCATATCAACTGGCTCGTAAGTGGTAGCCAACCGGCACTGCATTACTGAATTACTGTACTGTATCATCATTTTATTGTATTTTATGCTTAGTTTTCATCTTTTACTCATGGAAAAGTTTTTAGGATAGAGGGCCAAGATGGACAGTCACACAACTTCCAGCTTGACGCTGAATGATGAGCCCATGGAGGGTTCTATGCAATATCCAGTGTTTCACATTATTCAGCATAGGACATAGCTGTATTACAACGAATAACTGAGAGTTTACTGCACTTGTTTAGTGTGTGGATGGACTAGGGGCCCTCCCAGACAGAAAGTAACATGATGGTGGGATGAGGGTGTAGAAGCTGCAGTTCAAGAGAAAAAACTTTTCTGGGAATGGAAAATGGATGGTAACAGAGAGGAATACTTGGCTGCCAAACACAGAGCCAGAAAGGAGGTATAAAGCACAAAATCTGGGTCTTGAAGACTGGATAGCCTTAATAGTGATGAAAGGAATAAAAAGGTACTTACGTTGGCAAAACAGATGAAGAGCGAAAACATGAATATCATAGGTTGGCAGTGTGTGAAGAATGATGTAGGAAAGGTAGTGGTGGACAGTGAGTACATTTAAGATGCTTGGAGAAAGCATTATAACTGGTTGCAGAATCAGATGTTTGACAGGAACAGGGAAGGTTTCTAGTAAACAGATCCAGAGTTTGGACCTTGGCCTTTGACTGAGGCTGATACTGTGAGCAGGACAATCAGCAGGATGCAGCTGGGGAAGGTGATGGCAGTGTCTGGGTTGACTGCTGAAATGTTGAGGGCCTTAGGAGATACAGGAGTAGGATGAGTTACTGATTTAAAAAATTTAATTACATAATGTGTTGTTTCAGATGACTGGCTGAAATGCATGGCTGTAATGTATATAAGGGGAAGGGTGATGGCCTGGAATTATAAAGCAATAAAGCTTTTGGACCAAATAATGATGGCAATGGAGAGAGTCTTCGAAGGTATCATAAGGGAAACCGTGAATACTGATGAGATGCAGCTTGGGTTTATGCCACGCAAAGGGATCAATGATGCAATATTCACTGCCCAACAGCTTCAGGAAAAATATATAAGACTGAATAGGGAGATGTACTTTGTTTTTACTGACTTGGAGACGGCTTTAGGCAGAATTCCTAAGGGTGTGGTGAAGTAGGCAATGAGAAAGCTTGGGATCGAGACAAGAATGGTTAGAGCAGTTATGGCAAAGTATGAGGGTGCTTACACCCAGGTAAGAGTGAAGGGAGATTTGAATGATGAGTTTTCCATGAATGCGAATGCTGGTGTGTGTAAGGGGTCAGTCTTGAGCCCCATATTGTTTATCATGGTGCTTGGAGCTCTGTCACATGATTTCAGAAGAGGAATCCCTTGGAAGATGTATGTTGATGACTTAATGCTGGCTGCTGAGAATGACAGGGAGGTGGAGGATATATTTAGGAAGTGGTGAGATAGAATGGGTACAAAGACCTAAGAGTAAACATGGATAAAACAAAAATAATGATCTCCACCACTGGTGGACGTACTGTCAAGGCAGAGGGGGCGTGGCCACAAGCAGTTTGCCACAAAGGTGAGGGAAGTAACTCCGTCTTATGCAATGTTTGTGACAAGCGGGCGCATAAGAGACGTAGTTATGTTAGAGGTAGGTTGCAAAACAACACTGATTTTGTGTAAGCAGTGTGTCAGGCAGAACATACAGAGACTGATATGTGAAAGGTTTGTTTTTGCTGGAGAGTTTCTTGAGTGTGTGGAGGAGTTTTGCTATTTGAGGGACATGTTATGTGCTGGAGGTGGGGCTTGAGCTAGCTCTGTGGCTATGGTAAGGTGTGGTTGGAGGAAAGTCAGGGAACTGTAGCCTCTCCTGACATTAGAGAGGATTCTCCCTCCATGCTAAGGGGTCCATGTATGCATCACATGTTAGGAGTGTTATGCTGCACGGTAAGGAGACCTGGGCGGTAAAGGAAGTGGATATTCATAGGTAAAAAAAAAAAAAAAAATTGGTTTTACGCCTGGTATCCCCGAAGGGCTAAGGCACTGCCCCTGGATAGAGGACTTTTGATGGAGTGTGTAGCATTTTATGACCGGATGCCCTTCCTGATGTCTACCAATGACCCTTGGGTGGATTCGATCCTCCGACCCTACGGCCAGAGCGGAGCGCTCTAACCCACTGAGCCACGGATGCTACAAACATAGAGAAATTATAATGATTAGATGAAAGTGTAGTTTGTCCTTAACTGAGAGGCCTGGGGGAATGTTAGGGTTGCTATTGAAGAGATGAGAGGGAAGACAGGATTTGAATGTATTAGTGTTGTGATGAGGAGAGGCAGACTGAGATGGATTAGGCATAATGAGAGGATGGAAGGTGTCAAACAAGTGCAGAAGGTTCGAGAAGTAAAAACTGAAAGTATGGTTGCAAGATTAAAAAAGAACTGGGTCAAGCTCATAGAATGTGACCTCAGGGATATGGGACTGAATAGAGAGGCTGCCTGAGATCGAGAAGCATGGACAGCTGCCATTAAGTGACCAAGATGGACTCATGCAAGCACTTTGGAGCCACTATAAACAAAATATCATTGTTGCATGAAATATGACAAGCTGTAGTTGAAACAGGAATGAATCTCTTCGGTTATTAGTCGATTCAACCCTCCAATCTGAATACACTTGGCCATCAAATGAGATGAGCTTATGAGGTTGGAGATATTTGTCAGGTTACAATAAAAAAGATATTTTTGGCTACATGCTTGGTTAGGATCCAGACAATCATTCACCCTAAGACAAAGAACCCATTCACAAGTTCACACAGTACAAGTCAATGTTCAATGTCTTCTTATATATCGCTAATTTCTTTTTCTCAACAACTTCCATGCCGTAAAGGAAAGCTAGGCACAATTTGCATCTTATTTTTGTATTCTGCATATACAAAAAGCTCTAACTAGTTTTTCATGAACTAAAAAACTGAAAATACTGGAAACCGTAAATGGTCAAAGACAATGATGTTGTAATAGCTGCACACTCTTTCTTTACATAACATAACTAAAGAAACACATCTTAAACTTGAAATAAAGCACTTTGGCAATGATATTTAAAAAAAAAAAAAAAAAAGCACTGACAAACTGAATAAAAGTTTATATCAAAGGCATTCAAACTCAAACCAACCTAAAACTGTTGTGCTCACCTGGTGATGGCTACAACAGGACCAAATATTTCCTCCTTGAAGCATGCCATATCTTGGGTAACACCTGAGAGAATTGTGGGCTGGTAAAAGAGGCCACCTAGTTTGTGCCCTCCACCTCCCATTACCACTTCTGCACCTGCTGCCACAGATTCTCCCACAATCCTCTCTAACTGCAAATATGAAGCAAGTTAATATGGTAAACAATGAAAAAAAATTCATGATGGAGGGATGGAATGGAGAGGTACTGGTATATGAGAGAGAGAGGGGGGGGGGTGAGCTGAGGGGAAGGCAAAGATATGGTGGGGGACAGGGAGGCACAGAGGTGATTTGTTTGTGGCCACCCCTTACGGGATTACGGTGTCTGGCAATAGACAGATAGATAGACAATTAACCTTTTATCAAAGTGCCACCAAGGATATGTTTGTAACCATCGGGTGGCACATGTACGTTTTCTGGACTTTAAATATTTGCACGCCAGTACTGGGGGCCTAATAATGGTTCAGTATCAGGAGGTGGCAAGACTGAAGAATGGCCATCCCAGGAGGATTATTTTATTTGTCTATTATTTTCATCATATACGAGAAGTACCGTATTTCAGGGCATGCAGTGAGATGTTTTGCTGCTGTGGCAGATTACTTGGATCTGATGGAGGTGATGTCTGATGACTGTGATTATGTTGTCAAACGAAAGTGAGGGTGAAAACGAAAGTGCTACTATAAAAGAAAAAAAAAAACAGCTTTGAGTTTACCATTATGCCTAATGGCATATGTCTGGCAAGAGGAGCTCCAGCACCACAGGTTTTGACATCGCACCACACAGGTAACTATTATTATTTTTATACATCATGTTAGACATCATTTTACTCAGGAAATTATGGTCTATTTTTTGGTGTGGAATATTTTATCAAAACACTTATCTTTCTATATCTCAAAACCTGTGTGCGTGGGACATCCAGCCAAAAAAAAGACACTCGAAATGAGAGGGTTAAATTAACTGTCTATTACTCTGGTATGAGTTCATTACGAATATTTGAAATATAAGTCCTCATCATAGCTTTCCTGATTATTTTCAATCAAACAACCTTACTGTTGTCCACTCCAGTGAGGTGGTGAATTATGCAAGAAAAAGCCACCTCTGTAAGCTGTCATAAATAATGGTCTATAGTGCATCAAATCAAGTTTGAAACATCCACAAGCAAGTATCTCTGATTGGGGCAAAAATAATCTTGTTATTTTTAATGCATCAAAAACTCAGTTCTAACGTCTTCCTCAGGATTACCCACTAATGTTTAATAATGTCCAGCTCAGTCCTGCATCATCCTTGAACATGCTGGGGGTTTCATTCTCTCGGGATTTGTCTTGGAAAGAACATATTACATCTCTTGTGAAATCTGCTTCCAAGAGATTAGGTGTGCTGGGCCGACTCCGAGCTTTCTTTACCCCTGCACAGATGTTGACCTTGAACACGGATTTTATTCGCCCGTGTATGGAGTACAACTCTCATGTGTGGGGAGGCTCCCCACATGCGGTTCTTCTCAATAGGGTGGAGTCAAAGGCTTTTCGTCTCATTAACTCTCCTCCTCTTACTGATTCCCTTCAACCTTTGTCTCTTCGCCGCACTGTTGCTTCTTTATCTCTCTTCTATCGCTACTTCAATGGTCACTGTTCCTCTGAACTGTCTGCTTGCATCCCTCCACCTCTACGACGGGCATGTAATACCCATCTAGCAACAAACTCTCATCCCTTTTCTGTCCAACTCTCTAATGCAAGAGTTAACCGTTATTCCCAGCCCTTCATTTATGCAACTGGTCAACTCTGGAACTGTCTCCCTCTGTCTGTATTCCCTGCTTCCTATGATCTCCAATCTTTCAAACGCAGTGTGTCCAGGCATCTCGAAATGAATGGATCTTGAATTTGGCTCTCTTTTGTATTGTTTTTACTTTCTCTTGGAAGGAACAGTATGCGGGCCCATGGCCCTTGGTTCCTTCTTCCTTGCATTAAAAAAAAAAAAAAAAAAAAAAAAGTCCCACTGATCACTCTGTGGTTTACCTGCCACTTTCTACAGTTATGTCTTATCGTCATTTCTCAATCTGCCAACCTATTTCATTCAATATAGAACACTGGGCACCTCACTTCCAACATTACCACCCTTCTCTAATCTGGACATTTAGGACAAGTCTCACACACACAAAATATGCTCAGCACAATCACTGCTTTCGTACCCACCTATATTTTAACAGTTTATAGACACTGGACCCCTGCTGGGCTGATTCTTTGAAAGGCAGTTTACTTCTCTTTACTCAATGTTTTATATCCAATGTATGCTTTACATAATGTGAGGCTTGCAGCTTGGCCCATGCAAACCTTCACTATGTCTCGCACCTCATATAAGGTCTGCAACACAGCAGGGGTTAAATTTTCCTCCAAACATTCTTCAATGCCACAAATACTTTGCCCTTTGTCCTTTCCTACAGTTTACTTCAGGTCTCTGAATTCTATCTGTTACAATGTCCACCCCAAATACCGAAAACAATTTACTTCTTCCACACCTCTCTCTTTCGGGTATATTCTCCTACCATTATGCTTTGTTTCTCTACTAAATCTTATCATCTTCCTTTTTCTTTCATTACATTCAATTTCCTCCCTTTCCAAACTTTTCAAGATTCAGATTCCAACCACTGAGTGCTAATTTGTGAGCCTGCAACAAGTATGATGCCGTACTATCTATGCACAACTAGTTTACTGTTCTTCCCTAACTTTCTCTCTTCCTGCATCCCTTAAATTTATCTTTCTCATGAATATCCTTACGTGTGGCTTTGATGAGGAGCCCACATGTGGTGGCACTGTGCACCCTGAATGGGCAGCAGAGACATTAATCCAGGCACCAAACCTCATATTTCCCTGCACTTCACCATGGAGAAGAACCTTGGTCTGACCCTGGTGAGGCACTGTCTACCAGAAGAGGGTGCCAATTCCCTACATGGTGTATGTACTGTGTGATACCTGCAGGACGGCCCCACAGAAGCAGCTGAAAATATGTTGTCGACAGGTCTGCTCAGCCAGACAAACTAGGGTTAGCCATCGACAACAATCCTTGCATCAACGTGCTGCACTTGTGTACTCATGAACCAACTGAACAGCCATGGTGACATGGTGATGAAATCAAACTTTAACTTCAAACCATTTCATCCTCTTCCTTCAACACTCACACACAAGCTCTACTCATCAGAAAAACTCTTCAATGCACTATAATAATTTCCTCCCACATCAAAACACCAGCACCTGCAAAACTGGCCCCAAGGGGTTTTATAGTTCTGGTATAGTCTGTCCTCATCTAACACGGTTAATTGCTTCCACACCCCTACCGTGTTAGAGGGACTTTTGAAACCCCCTATTTTCTTCTGCACCCCTGCCCAAAGTCCACTCTTCCCCCCTTGTGGTGCAAAATTTTTTGATACCCCCAATTTCAACCTCCCAGAAAGCATTAATATGGTTCAAAAAAATTATAAAAGAGTATTATTACAGTTAAAAGCCACATTTTATTTACCTTATGGGAGGACGAGAGGAGACACACTATGCCAGAGAGGAGGTAGAGGGGAGAACACTGGTTAAAATCCTTCAAAGTCAAAAGCACTTATAACACTTCTCACATCATCATCTATGTTATCCATGGCTTCTTCTTCCTGCTGGCATTGGATATCGTCATCCTGGAGTTCAGTAGCAGCTTGTCTGGCAAAGTAGCGAGTGATGAGTGACTGTTTACGTCGATTCACCCATTCGGTATGCATACGATTGTAGATGTTGAAAACATCTAAAATATGCCTGATCACTTCATTTCCCCTGACAAGCAAAGGGCCCTTATCCAAGATGATCTCCTTGAGATAATCAACTTGACTCAGGATCTGACTTAACATCTCACTGCTGGGTTCGCCTGGTGCTCTATCCTCCCTTCCTTCCTCTTGCTCTTCCCTATCCTGCTCGTCCCTGACTTGCTGTTCAACTTCCTCCACTAGTCTGTCCAATGAAGTGTCACTGATGTCCCTGGCAACCTCCATCACCTCCACAAGAGTCACTCTATCACAACCTGGCACAGCCTGTGCAGCAGACACAGCAACAGAGGCGGACTCAGCAGCTTTTTGGACACTCCCGCCTTTGGCTTCCACTGCACACATTGGTGGAGCTACACGTTGCTACGCGTGGTTAATTGAAGCTACGTTTACCTATCCCCAGGCTCCTAGAAAGTTATTAACAGCATGCCTGATGTTGTAGAGCTTCCAAAATTTTGTTACATCCACGACTTCTTTAGGGATGACTTCCTCCTCCTCCTCCTCCTCCTCCTCCTCCTCCTCCTCCTCCTCCTCCTCTCCTCTCCTCTCCTCTCCTCTCCTCTCCTCTCCTCTCCTCTCCTCTCCTCTCCTCTCCCCTCCTCTCCCCTCTTCCTCCCCCCCCCCCCCCTCCTCCCCCTCCCCCCCCTTCCCCCCCCTCCCTTGTGTCTGTAGATTCCAGCAACCGTCAGAAAACACTCCTCTGATAAAANCTCCTCTCCTCTCCTCTCCTCTCCTCTCCTCTCCTCTCCTCTCCTCTCCTCTCCTCCTCCTCCTCCTCCTCCTCCTCCTCCTCCTCCTCCTTGCAGCTCCTCATTAGTGTCTGTAGATGCAAGCAACTGTCAGAAGACTCTCCTCTGATAAAAAAACTTGACGGTGGCTATCACCTCCTGGTCAAGAGGCCGGAGAAGAGATGTGGTGTTTGGAGGCAAAACCTCAACCTTTACATTCTTGTTGGGGCTGATGGGAAAATGTGGGTGTGAAGGAGCGTTGTCTAGGAGGAAGAGGACTTTAAAAGGCAGACCTTGCTGTTGACAATGGCATCTTGCATCGGGACCAAAACAGTTGTCAAACCAGTCAGCTGCAAGCTGCCCTGTCATCCATGAATTGGCTGCCTTTCTCCAGTACACTCCTGACTGGTCCATACTCTTGAGATGGCAGTAGGTGTATGGTCTAGAGGCATGGTGGATAATAAGTGGCTTCATCTTGCATTGTAACAAAACACCATGGTCACACAACTCGACTGCCTTGCAACCTCTCGTTTGCTGCGTGGTTTTGACAATGTAAGTGGAGGTTGGCATCCTCTTCCATTGTAACCCAGTCTTGTCCATGTTGAATATTTGTTCTGCAGAATAACCTTCCTCCACAATGATGTCTTTCAAGATGTTGGGATACTTCTCAGCTTCTACTCTGTCAGCAGTGGCTCGCTCTCCTGTAAACTTGATGTTCTTAACCTGCTGCGTCCCGTTAACACATGGATACGTTACAACTTTTTTTCATGCTGACACCCATCGATGTATCAGTACGTTATGCAATTGCGAGGTCTGTCATTGGCACATTTTTCAAGTTTCGCGTGTGATTTTTGGTAGGCATATGTGGGAGACCTTTCTCTACCCGCCGCCAGACGGCAACACTGCCTGACCTCGCGTGACCCCCCCCACACACGCCATTTTCTCGGCAACTCATCTGTTAGCAGTGAGCTGGCCAGTAAAAACATGTTGCACCAAGGTCTCTCCGACGACGAAATTCAAGGCAAAAGTAATTCCCAATGTGGAGGACAAAGATTACGTGGTGCCAGAGGAAGAAACGAGCAGTAGTGATGAGGAGGTAATGTTGCCAAGGAAGGTGAGGTATATTGATGTGTTTGGTGAGTGAAACAATGTTTATATTGCCTATATTATTGTGTGAAAACCAATATATTCTTGTACTACATATAAATTTGTACCAAATGAACAAATATCTACCTATTCTGAGTGCAGCATGGCTCCAGAGAACACAGTACCAGGTGTTTAAAGGGTCACCTGTATAGAGCCCACTTCTAAGCTCATGTGAGCACTTTCTCTCTGAATTTTCGATGTTTCTCATATAAAGCGGAGATTTTAGGCTTTTTTTTTTTTTTTATCTGCCGGGATTGGGGGGGCAGGGGGTTCTTGTTGAAAAATCTGCTGGGATGCAGCGGGTTAAGTTTCTTCCTACAGACAAAAGACGTCAGCCAGGATGCTGATGCCTTAAAGTTACACTGAGAGGCCTCAGTGGGTGGGTATTTCTCACAAGCTGCCCTAGAACCTTGCAGCTCGTGTCCTGAGGTCAGAAGCAGAGACTGGCATATGATTTTTCTCTTGACATCTTATTTACTCTTCTATGAAACGTTCCAACACTATCACAGCCCTTGGTGTACTAATGGACCTCGTGTCTGCCTCTCCAGCTCCAAAATTCTTGACACAAGATAAAATGGTTTGCCTGTTTCCGTAGATGGTGCGAATGGCGGCCTCGTTCAACTTAAGGGAACAAGCAACTGCTGAATTCCACTCTCTGACATCAATCCACCTGATGACCTCCTTCTTCTCCTTGAGGGTCAGATGGATCCTCTTCCTGCATTCTCGAACACCACTAGGTCCTGGTATAGCATTGTCAGCCACAGTGAAAAGGGGCAACTCAGAACAGCACCAAAAAATGGCTGGGAAAGCTGGGGCTAACATGGACACTGCTTTTCACAACACGAGGCAAGCTGTGGGATGGTGTGGGAGGGAGCAGGTGGAGTGGGGAGGCAGGCAGGAGCAGGGGGTGTCCTGATTGGCAGGGTAGTTCAAAAACGAGAATGCTGAAGCATGATTGGCAGGGAGGTAGATGACGCACGTTGGCAAGGCAATGTTCCTGTGATTCATCCCATCACCGCCCACCCAGTTCAAAAAACCATGTTAGCTTCATCAATGCCCGTGTTAGAAGGGATATTGCTTCTGGAAAACTGTACCGTGTTAAACCA